>PVLA01007014.1:0-112764 GCA_004027455.1 Hydrochoerus hydrochaeris | reverse complement strand
CCGCCCCATGCACATATAAGGGAGACAGCACTAGTAACAGACAGCACGCCCGCCCAAACCAGGACAGTACCCCGACTGGACCCTCCACCAGACCCTCAGCCCCGGAGCCTCTGCAGGTGGGACTCTGACCTCCAGCCCACAGGACCCTGGACTCTGGACCCTGACTCAGGTGACAGCCTCAGGAGACCCAGACCCAACCAGTGGGGGGTGCCAGAGCCTAGTGTTAACAGGAGATCTTTGCACTGGGGTCCTGGCCTTAGGGTTCTGTGGCTCTAATTCTAGCACAGCGCTGCACACAGAATGCAGCTCCAAACCTGGGTCTCCATCTGACTGAGACCCAGCGGTGCCCATGTGAGCGCTGCCTGGCACCTGGTCCACGGGGTGGGACTGTTGGAATAGAAGGGGGGGGGCAGCAGGGAGGGTCCCTGGGCACCAGAACAGGACAGGAAGTGCAGAGGGTCCTGCTTAGGTGGGGAGCAGTGTGTGAGAGCAGGGAGCTGGAGGGAGCAGGGAGCAGTGTACTCACCCCTCCTGTCCCTGTCCCAGACACCGTGATGCCTGGCCCTTGGTGGCCCCTCGCCTTGGCCCTGGCCCTGATCCTGACCGGTATCCCAGGGGGCTGCGCCCAGCAGGAAGCGGTGATGGCAGCTGAGGGTCCTGACTTGGATGACTTCTTGCAGCAGGCAGAGCACCTGCTCCTCCTCGGGGAAGACTTACAGGGGCAGCCAGGGGCACCTGTGGAGCATGGTGAGTGGGAGATGGGGGGTACCCACCCTCCTTGTCCCCTCCCCGCAGAGTCAGCTTCCTCCTCTGTTTCACTCCAAATGGACCTTCAGGGGGGTTTCTGGGACACCCACACACACTCGTGTGTGACAGATATATTATTTCCTAGGCACCTGCTCTTTCAGTTTGCTGTCAGCCTCCTGAGTGCTGGGTATACTATTTTACACCCAAGGAAATGAGGCTCAGGGAGGTTGCAAGGCCCCTGAGGGTCACACAGGGTTGGGGGGATGGAGCAGGGCTTGGGCCCACTGTGTGTCCCTGGGAGGGTTGCTCAGGCAGGTCCCTCATGGCTGCTCTCTGCTCCCAGAGTCCCAGGTCCCACAACTAGACTGGCTCTTCAAGCGTCAGCACCCAGGAAAAAGGGAGGACACTGAGAAAGGGGAAAGGAATGCAGTGGGTCTCCACAAGCGGCAGCACCCTGGCCGGCGGCGCTCACCCTGGCTGGAGTACCCAGTCACCAAGAGGCAGCACCCAGGCCGAAGTCTGGTGGACTCTCATAGCCAGAGGAGCTTGGAAGAGGAGGACTTGGAGGAGGATGGTGAGGGGGCACTCCTGCCTGAGAAGCGCCAGCATCCCGGCAAGAGGGCCCCAGAATGGCCATGTGGGTCCTGGGGTGCCTGTGACCAAGCCAGCCTCCTGCTAGGGCTCCTGGGTGACCTGGACCGAGGCCAGGGGTCCCAGGAGAAGCGCCAGCACCCAGGGCGGCGAGCCTATTGGGCTAGGGAGCCCCTGGAAGCATAAGCCTCACATCCTGGGTGTGGAGTTGGGGTCTGAGGATGTCTGAGCCCTGTGCGCCCCAGCTCTTCAGAGCTCCCCAGCCCCTCCTTAGATCCTGACTATACACCTGAGCCCTTCCTTCAGGGACGTGACTGCCAAACAAGAAGGGAAAGCCCACATTGCCCACACCCGAGCCCCTTTTTCTGTGTCATCTAAGGAGTCCCCACAGAGAGAAGGTATCAGGATGTACATGCCCAGCTCCCATCCTCTGTTGCATGTAGCCAGACTCTTGAATGTGTACCCTGTCCCAGCCCCAGGTCCCAGGGTACCTCCCCGGGAAAGTTGCTCTGGGAAACTCCCTGCTGTGGACATGAATGCATTGGGGAACAAATGTTACCCTGGAAGCTGTGGCCTTTGTGTAGTGCTCTAGGCACCCTGTCCAGTCCATGAGACTCACTCCTAATGACAATAAAGTGCCCATTGGATCATCTCAAGCTGTGTGGTTGCATTTCTGTGCAGGCCTCCTGTTGGATTTAAATGGGAGGGGAGATGGAGCTCCCTGCTCTGCTGCAGGGGAAACAGGAATCTTGAAAGGTGAGAGCCCTTGCCAGTCCCCATTTCAGACATGTGAGAGAAGAAAAAGGAGGACATAGAGAAACCAAGGCCTGGAGAAGCAGTGCCTGCCAAAAAACATGCGGCCAGGTGCAGCCTGAGGTAGAGGGGACATTTGGGGTTCTACCTCACTTCTGCTAATTTGGGAGAGGAGAGGAGGACAGGTGTGGCTCAGGTCTGTAATCCTCAGACCTGACCCAGCAAAGACCCATCTGCTATCTGGAGAGTCAAACCAGGGGCTTCTAGGGTCAGCTGGGGGAAGCTGGGTGCAGAACTGGAGGGAATGGAGAGGTTGGGGGCAAACAGAAGTGGTCATCTGAAGACACCTAGACCCTGAACTTTTAAGTAACCTGTGCAAGCAAAGGCCAGCAACAATAAACACACATGATACTGTGCACCAATGATGTACCACCCTGTCTCCCTGAGCCATCTGTGGTGGTTGGGTTTCCTCTTCAGTTACTTAGTGCTTAGTGTCTCCTTTCTGACCTGTGAGCCACCACTCCAGCATACCTGTGTGGAAAGGTCCCATTGGCTTTCATCCTGGAAAATGGCCAAGCCAGGTGGAACTTTAGTTTCCTCTTTTGTGATCCCTGCTTCCCTGTGGCTGTACAAGGCCTAGTGAGGTAGAGTAGTTCATAGACAGCTCCTAGCACAGATCCAGCCCAGTGGACTCTGGTAAAGGACTCAAGGACAGAAGCAGCTAAAGACCAACTTTTAAAGACCCACCTGTTCTTTTCCTGCCTCATTCCCCAATGACAAAAATGAACAAAATCACAAAATGAAAGAGAAAGCTGCTGAGCATTACTGGAAGTCCACACCAATAACTGGGTTTTTGGTCTCTAACCAGTCCACCTGCTGCCTCTCAGATGTCCCCTCCTTCCTCCTGCATGTACTTTTGGGTAGGCACATTCCCAGGCTCCCTTGCAGCGGAGCAGGGTTATGCGACCCATCCGGGCCAATGGGCTGTGACCTGAGTGTGCCATCTCCAGGCACCTGGGATGGCTTCTTGCTTCTTTGTTTCTGCCATAGCAGCCTGGGAGACCATGAGTTGAGATACCAGGGCACATGACAGAAAGATTCTGGGCCCTGGCATCACCAGATAAAAGTTAGAGCCTGCTGCATCAGACTTTTTTGTGTGTGCAAGAAATAACTTGCATTAAATCACTGCAACTTCAGGCTTTATTTGTTTTTTAAATTTTAGTCAGTTTTTATTGGTACATTTGAGATATCTATGATGATCACATTTCATCATAGAGAATTTGTACCTGTACATGATATAACTATTTTTCCTGCATTTCCCCCGTCTTCAACCTTCCTCCCCTCGTATATCCCCAGCACTTCACCGGTTCCAACAAACACAGATTCCTCTTCCCTGTTCTCTGCTCTGAAACCTTTCTACCTTTTCCTTCTTACACATGCCTGCCTTTATTTTCACTGCCCAGATCAGTGCTTGGCATGAAGTTAGTGCTCAATAAACATCTGTGGCACAAACTTTGAAAGCTTCAGGTGACTTCCATTTTCACTTTCCCAGTATGACTTCCTGGCGTTCCCTGCAGTGAAAAGTCTTCCCATCCAGTGGAGAGACAGACTTGCAAATACAAGGATACCTGAATATGACAGGTGTTGATGACAGGGAACAGAGGGTGCTGGGTGACCTCGGTAAGATAGCCTGATCCTGAAGGAAGAAACCGCCATGTGTCCAGAGACAAATAAGAGGGAAGGTGTTAAAGGTACTGGGAAGGCAATATGTGCTCTTGGTGGGGGGCTGGTATTCAGAGTCTGTGATGTTTGATTCCCCATCTTCCAACCCTGAGCCCTGTGCCTGACCCAGTCTTTTTTCCTTCCCATGCAGGAACTTTGATTCACAGCTTATAGGTGTGCAGTGGTGTGAAAAGGTGTGGATTGGTGTGAATGAGTGTGGGATGGTATGGAATGAAGGAAGTCTTCCTGAGGGGAGGCTTAACTTGAATTGAGTGTTGAAAGATAAGAAAAATAACATTTTTCTGATCCTTTTCTCTGGGGCCAGATTTTGAGTAAAACACTTGCACATCCACTGCTGTACAGAGCACAGATAACTGGTGTTTTTTTCTTTATTTTATTTTATTGCATTTTTTGATAACTTGAAAGTATATGTGAACAGATAAAGGGTCCATTTAGAGAAAGGGAAACCAAGGGAGAAATGGTGGTCAATTTCACAGGCTTGAGACAGGGGAGTTGTCTCTGTGCCCCCCTCCCCATCCTTAACACTCTAGTCACCCCAGCCTGTTGATTTATCTTTTTAAAGTTTAAAACAAAAGAGAAAAAAATGATGATATAGAATTTCAAAACAAAATAATACAAGATTGGAGATTTACTTTTGACCCCTGTCTCAAATCCACCTATTCCTTCCAGCTGAGCCCCCACCACCCTGACCCCAGCCATCATAGTCCCATATGTCAAGACCACAGTGGCCTCCTCTCTTGTCCCTGCATTCTGTCCCCCAAACCTGTTCACACCTGGCCACAGGCATTTCCTCAAAGTGAAATCTCGTTACAGTGCCCACCCTGACTGAAGGTGCCCAGGATAAAATCCAGACCCCTCTTGATGGCTGAATAGCCTGGCCAATGGCCCATTTCCTGCACACAACTCAAGGCTTTGGTTCACATCCCTCCCTCTGTCTAGAACTTTCCTTTTCTTCTTTTCTCCATCTTTCTTGCTTACCTCTTAATGTCCCTTCCTGTTCTGTGCAGCTTAGAAAGCAAAAACTATATTTCCCAGACTCCCTTGCAGCTAAGATTTGTGGCTACTCAGCAAGTTTCCTTCATGGGTTTACTCCAGGGAAATTTAGAAGGCTGTGTGAATCTTTATGCTAGTAAACAAGGTTGTACTGTTTTTATTTTTGTTTTTTTTTTGTAGCTTCTAGTGTATGAACTCCAGCGTAAGACTATCTGGAGTCAGTTGTACTGGCAGCTTCCTGGATACTTTCACAGTTAGTGTATTTTATTTTATTTCACTTCATTCTATTTTATTTTATTTTGCTAGGGATTGAACCCAAAACCTTTATACTGAATTATACTCCCAAACCTTAAAAAAATTTCTTTTTTTAAAATTTTTGAGACAGATCTTACTAAGTTTGTAGGTTGCCCAAGATGGGCTTGAACTTTTGATCCTCTTGCCTAAGTCTTCCACACTGCTGGAACTAAAGGTGTGCACCACAATGGCGTGTTTTTTCATTAGTACTTGTTTGAAATATATGGTAATTATAGTTATTGTACTATCTTTTTTATTTTTATTTATTTATTTATTTAGTCTTTTTGAGACAGGGTCTCCCTATGCAGTTCAGGCTGGCCTTGAGCTCACTTTGTAGTCCAGGCTGGTCTCAAACTCGCAAAGATCCTCTTGTCTCAGTCTCCAGAGTGCTGGGATTACTGTTTTTTATTTTTAAGCAACTTTATTGAGATGCACATGGACACACACATATACATACACTTACATATTAGCAACTTTACTGAGATATATAATTCACCCATTTGAAGTATACAGTTCAATAATATTTAGTATGTTTACTAAGTTGTATAACTACCACCACAATCCAAGGCACATTTTACTCACCCTGGAAAGCAGTCTTTTTCCACTTTCACCTATCCTTCCCTAAGTAGCCCCATCTCTTCTAGCTCCTAACACACTCTCATCTGTTTTCTGCCTCTATGAATTGGCATATTATGTATGATTCATAGAAATGGAATTATATACTATATAGTCTTTCATATGTTGCTTCTTTTACTTAAAATAATTTCTTTTAAGGTGCCAGAGATCAAACCCAGGGTCTTACATGCATGAGGTAAGCACTTTACCCCTGAACCACACCACAGCCCAGCCTAATGTTTTTAGTCTGTGTTTGCTATGCCTTGTGTCTAGTTATCTCCCCAAAAGCCTCCTGCAGTCATAGGTGGGGTTTTTTCAGAGGTGGCTGGATCTAGATTGTGTGAACTGATTCACGGTACAGTGCTAGGATCAAGGGCAACAGAATTAAGGTTGTGAGTGCTACCTGTCCTAAGTAGCCTGGATGAGATATAAGGGACAGAAAGAGCTGTGGTTGTCCCTTGCTTGTATGCTTTTGCTACCTTTTGCCTGCCATGAATTATTGTCTCCCTGCCATGTCACCCTGCCTTGGAGCCAGCTGATTATGAACTGAAACCTCTAGAAACTATGAGCTAAATAAACCTTTCCCCCTTTAACTTTGTGTGTCAGGTGTTTTGTCTCAGCAATGGGAAAAGTAACTAACACAGTGTTGAATGGGTGCTTAGTCCCTCTGTATAGTGGAGGGGCACTCTGCTGTGTAGACACACCACAATGATTACCCATCAGCTGGTGAATTTTTAGACCGTTTCCACCTCTGGCTGTTGTGAACAATGCTATTATGAACACTTGTATTGTATGTGCATTTTTGTTTGAACACCAATTTTCAATTCTTTTGAGTATACCTAGGAGCAAAATTGCTGGCTTGTATGGTAGTTCTGTTTGGTTTATTGAGGAATTCCAAACTGTTTTCTTGGATTATATTTTATGTACATATTATAAAACATACCTATTTTTGGGTCTGTGGGTCAGAGTAGAGCCCTTGCTTAGCATGCCTGAGGCCCTGGGTTCTATCCTAGCATGGCTGAACAACAAAAAACATAGCAAAAATTTAACGTGTATGGGGGCTGAGACAGCAGGATCACTTGAGGCCAGGTGTTTAAGACTAGCTTGAGTAACAGTGTCTCAAAACAAACACAGGAAGAAAAGAAGGAAAAAACAAAAATGTACCCATTAAAAGAATACAATTTAGTGATTTTTAAAGTCACTTCAGTACTGGAACAGCTGTCACTATGATCAGGTCTGGAACAGCAGTCCTCCCGCAGGTGGCCTCCAGGTAACCTAGACAGTACCCAGCAGGTGACTTTTAGCATGCCCTGCTCCCCCTCACCCAGCCTGCAACCAGATTCCAAATTCAGACTATGATATGCAAAACATCACACAGGCAGTAGCCAACCAGTGTGTGGGGCCTGACCAATATGAATGGCTCCACCACTGCCCACTATGTGGGAGGTGGAGGTGGCAGCAGGGGCGGGGCGGTGGCAGTGTTGGGGTGGGTGTTGGTTGGGTGCTGATTCTCCTTCCTCACTGCTCAGTGAGCACACTCACGCCATTCCAGGGCTGGTGTTCCCAGGGCAGCTTGGGGCTGGGAGTTGGGGCAACGTGGGAGGGCAGGAGGGTTCCTTAGAATTGTCCCACTGGACTGGCAAGGAACTGTCAATTTGTCTTCTGTTGTTCCCCACCAGGGTTGTTGCTCCTCTGGGACAGGAACTCACTGTGCTTCCTGTTGGTCCTGGGAGCTCTCAGAAACCCCTAGGTAAGGATACAGGGCGCTGCTGCATATACGCCAAGGAACACCTACAGGGATGGGACCAGCAGTGTCTACATTGTCATTCCTGCTGAGTGTTCATTAGCAGCTCCTCCCTCATCACACTGTGCCCATGCATCCTATGTGCCCGAGCCTCGGATAGTGCTATATGTGCCTAGCTGGTAGTTACAGATGTGTAAGGAAGCTGCACTGGATGTGTGCTTGGGGCTCATGTCCAGTCCCATGAGGCAGCTCAATAACCACCTTCCAAACTCCTCAGAGGATACTGGGTGGCTCTGCCCAGTTCCAGCCATAACCTCCCACTAGAGCTTGGGTCTGGGAGTCCCCATAGCCCATGAGTGGAGGCATGACCATGCACAGTGCCCTGGGGAGGTTTTGGGACCATTAGAAGGTGGGCAATGGAAGGTCTAGGTCACTGGGCCCCTGGAAGGCACAATGGGACCATGACTTTTCTTCTGCTTTGGTCCCTGACTTGAGACAGGAGTGTCCACTCTGCTCTGACAGCTGCCTCCACCTGACCATAGCCTGAACCCTCCCAGGCAAACCAGCCAAAGGCCCTTCTCCTCCAAGTTTACTGTCCCAGGTGCTTAATGACAACAATAGTTGCTGACAAACAGATCCTCTTTACACATGGAGGTGCCTGGTTCACACAGTGCTGTCACCCCTGTGCCTGCTGAGTCTGCTTGGGCAGCTATGGAAAGCTGGACAATGAAAGTGTGGATGGGGTGAGGCCCTGGGTTCTGTTCCTCCACCCCCCACAAATATACACATAAATATCTATATTTTTACACAAAAAAGCTGCCATCCCACCCAGCCAAGCTACCCATCCTGCCCTGCTGTCAGAATTTCCTCTGAGCTTGTAATTAATTCTTTCTGCAAACCTTATTTTGATTAATTAAATGCAATCAGAGGCCTGGTTTTCCAAGCCACTCAGTTCCTGTGGGGGGCCTCCCGGGTGGCCCAAGAACATGCAGAGCTTCTCACCTGGAGGATATCAGCAATTATAGCCCAGCTGACCATCGCAGAGAACAGCAATTAGCTCAGTGGCCAAGTCATGCTGAGCACTGCGGGTTACCAAGGGGATCCAAGGCACTGCCAGGATTTAAGTAGCTCTCGCCTTCAGGGATCATCTTTCCTGAACTGCAGCCGGCCACGTTCGGGGCCTGGTCATTATTGGCTGGCTGATTAGGGCCTGGTGTGTTTAGGAGAGTGGCTGCCTAATTGCTAGCTGCTGGGGCAGATGGCATCCAGCACCAAGCAGTTACCCTCTCTTGGTCCCATGCGCTGGGGATTGGCACACATGTGGCTGCTTAGAACACAGTCTGGGCTTATCCAGGTCCCCTGGGGCTTCAGGGGGGTCAGCACAGCCCCAAGGGATATGGAAGTCCTGCTGTTCTTGGCCAGTTGGGAGTTATCTCTGAGAGGAGCCCTGCCTCAGAAGGGAGCTCCTGTTGAGTGGCAGATGTCATGTAACAGTGGTGCAGTCAGCCATGAGCCATAGGCACAAGTTCAGACCCATAAAAGAATGTGGCCCAGTGACACTGGAGCTATTCAGTCTGTGCAGGTGCAGAATGCGATGTTTGTACAGTGAAGAAACAGCCCAATGAGGCTGTTCCTGGAACGCATTCCCTATGCTAAGCAATGCTGCATGACTGTGATTGTTTTTGAGCATATACTATGAGCCATGGACAGCTCTAGCTGCTCCACAGGAAAGAAATCATTCAGTCTAAAGGAAACTGAGGCAGAGGAAGGGTCCAGCCCACATATCTGAGACTTAAGTCCAGGCACCATCTCAACTAGGACAGCCCTAGGATGCAGCACTCACGCTTTCCATATGTAGACAGGGCTCAGAACTGCCCCAGACCCTTCATTTCCCAGCTGTATCCGATGTGGGCTGGGCTTCCCCATGGGCTTCGGCCAACAGCAAAGGAGTTGCAGATGGGCCCACATTTTCCAGCCCGCTCCTGTGAAGACAGATACTTTCCCAAGCTGCAAATATGAAAACCAATGACACTCTCTCGCTACAGTGTTTTCCTTTGGAAAATATAGTTACTTCTGATAAGCATATGTTCTTTATGCTGAGATAATGGGGTTTTTTACTATTTTAAATTAATAAATTATTTATTGATTGAATATTTTGTGGTCCTGCAGATTGAACCCAGGGCCTTTGCACTGAACTACATCCCAGTCCTCTATCTATCTATCTATCTATCTATCTATCTATCTATCTATCATCTATCTATGTGAGACAGGGTCTAGCTATGTAGTTCAGGTTGGCCTTGAACTAACTCACTGTGTTGGCCAGGGTAGGCTCGAACTTGAATAGATCTTCTTGCCCCAGCTTCTCAAGTGCTGGGACCACGGATATGTTCCACCATGCCCGGCCTTATTTTTTATTACAAGACAAGTTCTTGTGAAATTGTCTGAACTGGACTCAAACCCATAGTCTTCCTGTCTCAGCCTCCCAGAGTGCTGAGATTTCAGATGTGTAAACTATGTCCTTGCTGCTCCCCCATCTGCTGTCCTGAGTCCTGCACTTCTCTAGGCCAGTTCATCCCCTTGCCAAGCTCTCCTCTGGCTCTACTTTGCCAGGGCCCCAGAGAATGCAGCTTTCCTAGGGCATAGATAATGGCTGTACAGGGCAGAAGGAGCCAGGCTGGCTTCTGGGATTGTGCAAGCTTGTATAACCTCCTCTTGTCTTCGAGCACTAAAGTAACATGTGAGTGCTGTCATTGTCACTGTTGCATCTTAGATACTTGGTACACATGTCCTACTATGTGTGGTTCCCCATGGTGACCTTCTTGGTAGACACTGCTGTTACTCCCATTTACAGGTTGGCCCTCAGAGGCATGCAGGAGGGAGACAGGGCCACACAGCTGACGAGTGGCTAAGTGAAAACTGAAATCCAGTCTTAGCTGGGGAGCTGGTGGGATGCACTTGAAGTCCTAGCTACTCAGGAAGCTGAGGCAAGAGGGTCCCTCATGCCCAGGATTTTAAGGTCAGCCTGGGCAACAGAGTGAGACCGCAGTTCTGCATGTCCCCAGACCCAAGATCTTCACTGCCACACTTCAGATCATGTGACAAAGTTCAGAGCTAAATATGCTATGAGACTCAACTCTGTCTGCCTCATACTCTACACCATCCTGTGCTTCCAGCAGCTTCCCTGCTCACCTGCAGGGACCCTAACCTGCTGAAATAGGGTGACCTCTGGCAAGAATAGCCTGCTCCTGTCCCTTCTGTTCCTCTCATATCTCCAGCCACAATACCAGGCCCTGCTTTTACCTGCAGATTTTGCACCACACCTCACACCTTCTGCATGATGTCATCCATCCCACACATGGTTCTGTGTGTGCTGTTGTCATCCTACGTTTGTAGTTGAAGAACTGAGGTGCAGAGACACCATGGTCAAATGAGCATCCCGAGGAGGAGCCTGAGTCCAGTCCTGGCCTACGTGCTTCACTTCTGTTGGCTGTGTGCACAGAGCCCAGCTGAGTTGCACCTCAGAAGCAGATCTTGGAGGCGGTGGTGAGAACAGCAGTCCTCTTTCTGTGCCTACCCTGGGAGGCATTTGCTTGCAGAGGATCCAGCATGGGCTGTGATGGGATTGGACACCTCGTGCTCACTGTGGGTGATGATTAGATGCATCTCTCTGGGGCTCGGCTGCTGTGTGTCCCCTTACCCCAACCTTCCCATTGAGTGTGTTTTAAATGTCCATGGGGACACCTGGTCAAAGAGAGCTGACCTCTCTCCTCCAGGTGGAGCCGATTGACACAGCACTGGAAAACTTGCAATTTACAAAACGATCCCAGAGGAAGCAGATCATTCTGGAAACAAAAATGGATATAAAAAAAGAGAAAATACCCTCTAATTGGTATTCTTAGAGAAACAAGATAAAATTGCAGCATCCATAAAGCCAGTACAAGATAATGTAGAAACAACAATCAAGGAGCAAGGGGGGGAAAATGTCCCTTGGAATCCAACATTGGAATCCCACAAACACTTGTGCTTTCTCCTTTTCCATCTGCACCATCCTAGCACTGCAGCAAAGACAGTGCTTGTCCTTCTTTGCCTGTGTGTACATTTGTGCATGCGTGTGTGTGTGTGTGTGTGTTCATGCATGTGTGCACGTAGTTCTGGAATGGAATCTGGGGCTTCCCATGTGCCAGGCAAGTCCTCTCCTCAGAGCCAACCTAACTTTCTCTTTCCTGGTCTGTGACTGCTGCTATCCCCTCAGTGTCCCCTGATATTAAGATATCCATCCTTCTGACCACAGGATGGTTTTTAAAAACCAGGACCTCATCTGCCTCCCTGTTTGAAACCCTCATGGCTCTCATTCCCTTCATAGTGAGGTTTTCCTGTTCAGAGCTGTGACTGCTTCATTGCTGCCTTCTCAACAGACCCCCTTCCTGCTTGCTGCAGCCTGCACCCATTGCAGGAGTCCAGTGTCTCCCTGCACTTGCACAGCCTGGACATACTACCAGCCTGACCGCTCGATGCAGCCTCTGTCACCTCTCTGAGCTGGTTGCTGTCCCCAAATATTCCCCATCCCTTCCCACCTCAACATTTCTGCCCCACTCACTACTGCGTCCACCAGGAGGCCCAGCTGGTATGGACAATCCTCCTCTCTATTGCCAGCACCACACGGTTCCCAGCCAGCTTGGGCTTCTTCCCTCACCCCATTTTATTTTCAATTTTTATTTTTATCTGTATATGTTTGCAGTATATGATGATTATATTCCTCATAGGGATGTAATCAGCATGTACATGCATAGAACACATCTTAATCCTTTTTTATTTGCTTCCTCTCCCTTCCCTCCCTCTCCTTCCATCTCTTGATTCTCTCCCCATTTGCAAAAGATCTATCTCCATGTTTCCTATTTATTTTGTTTTATTTGCTTTATTTTTTATTATTCCTGTTTTATTTTGCTTTTTAATTTATTTGTGCTCTGGGTTTATCACGCAAGAGAATTTATGTTCTTTGTCTGATTTATTTCACTTAAATTTGTGACCTCAAGACGCATCCATTTTCCTTCAAGTGATTGAAGTTTATTCTTTATGGCAGAGTAGTACTCCATTGTGTTAATACAACATCTGCTTTATTCATTCATCTGCTGATGGATACACAGGCTGATTCCAAAATGTAGCTATCACAAAGTGCTGCTATAAACATGAGTATTCATGGATCACTGTAATATGATGTCTTAAACTTTTGGGATGATACCTGGAAGGGGACTAACTGGGCCAAATGGAATTTCTAATCTGGTTTTTTGAGAAATCTCTATATTGATTTCCATAGTGGTTGTACCAGTTTATACTTCTACTACCAACAGTGTAGGAGTTTTATTTTTCCCTACAATCTCATCAGTTATTGTTTGATTTCTTGATGGTAACTATTCTTTCTGGGGTAAGATGGAATCTCAGTGTTTTAATTTGCATTTATCTAATGGCCAAAGATGCTGTGACATCTTTAGTTGGGGGGCTGTCTCCTGTCCAGGGAACTTGGAAGGAAGCTTCTAAAGTTGTGGTAGGATTTTCAGATCCTTAGAGTACCTGCTAAGTCTGCTAACACCTGTGTGTGTGTGTGTGTGTGTGTGTGTGAGTGTGTGTGTATGGTGTGCATACATGAGTGTGTATGAATGTGTGTGCATGTGAGTGTGTGTGGTCCCAGTCTGGGCAGGTGAGTCTAGCCAGTTGTGTGGCCTCAGTGACAACAGCCACTTCAGTTCTCACCCCTGGCCCCCAAAAGTGGAGAATGTCCAGTGTGAAGCTGGAATAAGGCCCAGAGCTTATCAGATTCTGTGCCTGGCATGTCACAGGCCACTCAGCAGTGACAGCTCCTAGATGGTCACTTGGTTCATTTGTGGTTCATTTCACTGAGGGGAGGATGTCACACTTTCACCAACCACCCAGGGCTCTGTGACCCAGGTGGTCAGGGGCCTGGAGTGGGGTCTGAGGAGCCCCAGGCTTCTGGGAGGGCTAAGAATAAGTGGCTCCCACTCTGTGTCTGCAGAGCCTCAGAGCTGGGGAAATGGGGGTGGGGTGGGCACGGGACCCTCTGGTATCCAGCTGTGACTTGAGGTCTCTCATCCAGCTGAGAACACTTGGTCAGCATGGAGTCCACTGACACCACCCCCAGCCCGTAGTCTCTAGGAATGAGTCTCTGCCCTGTGACGTCAATGCCCCCCAGGGATCCTGGGCCCAACTCATCCTGGAGCCTGGCCAGGCTCTGCTTCTGACTCCCCCATCAAACCTGTCCCTTGGCCAGTAGGGACCTGCAGGTGACAGTCCTGAGGAAGAGAATGGTGCCCACCCGCTGCTGCCCACATCCCAAAGATCATACGGGTCCCTTGATTAGAGAAGACAATGTTTCAGCACTTTCTCATTTATTTCTCATCAGTCTCTCAGAGTCCCCTGCCTACTTGGCTGGGGCCTGCTGGGCTCAGGAATCAAGCAGCTGTCCCTTATGTCCTCACAGAGATGCTGTAAATGTCATACGGCTCCTCTCAGACACACCAGACACTGTCAGGAAAATGACTTCTCTTCACTTGCTGTATCCCACAGAGCTCAGAAAGAGCAGGGCAGGGTCCTGGGGCAGAAGGAGGGGCTGGAGTGGAGGGAACAAGAGGGAGGAGAGGGGACAAGGCCTGAGACGCAGTGTGGGTGTGAATGGTTGCCCACCAGGAATGGGTCCCTGACATGCAGTAAATATGTACTAATAGAGAAGTACAAAGTAACTGAAAAAGGAGAAATTGAACTCAAAGGAAAGAGAAAAACAAACCTGAAAGATTGTGTTTGAGTGCTGGGTTGGGCTCGGGGCCCCTCCTGTGCCAAGCTAACTCTGACACTACCCCCCACCCCCGCCCACAGATTCTGCAGACTGTGCCCATCCTCTCTGCCCACTCTGTCTCTGAAATTTGGGGAAACTCGCTTTCCTGTACTGTTTCCACCACCGGATGTTTTTAGGCCTTCATCTTTTCAAAATTCATGTATTTCTGATGCACAGTCTATTTGATTCCAAAACTGTAAGGCAGCCATTACCCAAAGACACATATGTGATGGAAGCACCCTTGCATTGTGTTTAGATGGTGCACACCCACAAGTCAGGCGCTTAGTCTTGATTTTCCACAGTAAAGACTGGTCAAGTCTGCCTGCCTTTCCCCCCCACCCCTTTTTGAGATAAGTTCTCATTATGCAATCAAGGTTAGCCTCAAATTTGAGATCCTCCTGCCTCAGCCACCCAAGTGCTGGGATTTCAGATGTGTACTACTCAGCAGGCTTCTTAGCTTCTGTGTGCAAAGCTCTTTTTGTGGTAGGAGAGCAAAAGGACAGCTTTGAAACTTACCTCTTGACTCCCAAGGATGGAGAGTGCTGGGCTTGACCGCCAATGAACCCCAGCACTGATGCAGCACTGACGCAGAGACAAGTTCCCTGCTGCTCTGGGCAGGAATGAGTGCCCAGTCCGCCCATGGCCCTTCCTGCCTAGCAGGGTTCCCAACCTCATTGACACTTATCACTGCCGTGCAGGGAACCTTTCCTGTCTGGACAGCTTTCCTTTTGATGCCACAAACTTCACAGCTTTAAAACAATGCAGGTGTGTTTTCTGACAGCTCAGGTAGCAGCGTAGGAATGTGGCTCCCAGGGCTGACGTCCGTCTGGTTCCACAGGACTGGCCCTGGTGGACATGGTGTCTCCTTGCCTTTTCCAGTTCACATTCAGTGTCTTCTGCCTGTTCCCTTGTCCTCTCACCTTGCCTCCTTCTATAGGACCTGAGGTGACTTTCAGGGCTACTCAGCTGCCCCAGTTTCATCCCCCATCCTGGAAGCCCTCATAGCAGGACCCCAGCCATGTCCCCTCCCTGGGACACTTCTCCTCAGGCATCTCTGGGGCCAGTATCAGCCCAGCAGATGTCCCACCTCGATTCTTTGTTTTTTTTTTTTTTTTTTCTTTTTGAGACAGGGTCTCACTATGCAGTTCAGGCTGGCCTTGAGCTCACTTTGTAGCCCAGGCTGGTTTCGAACTCACACTAATCCTCCTGCCTCAGCCTCCCGCCTGCTGGGATTACAGGAGTGAGCCACCATGCCTGGCTTCCCACCTCAATTCTTTTCCTCTCCTTTCCAGATGCTGCCTCTGTGGTGGTCTCACAACTCTCCCAGCCGCCTCTAGATGAACTGCAGGATGGCCAGTATGTAGAAATGTCAGATAAACAACAAATGACTTCTTAGCATTGATTGATTGACTGATTGATTGATTGCAGTGCTGGGGATGAGATCGGGGCTTTGCATGTGTTGGCAAGTTCTCTACCACTGAACTACATCTCCAGCTTTTCATGTTTTAATTGTATTGATTTTTGAGACAGGGTCTTGTGATCTTCCTGCATCAGCTGGGATTTCTGGCTATAACAAATAATTTTTTAAAAAGGCTGTCATGTGTGGCTGCATGACAGGATACACCCCAGAAAAGCAATTCTGAAGTGTGACACTGAGTGAGCCTACACAGACTGGTGGACGAGGTCAGCCCGCCAACATGGCCTGGTGTGACCAAGGGTGCTGGTGCGACGGATGGGACTGAGAATGTTCCCAAAAGTCTGTATTCAGAGTTGGGCCTGTCGAAGGTGACTGGGTCGCTGGATGTCTGACTCCACAGAGGAGTCTAGGTTTGAAGTGCTGGTAGGAGATGGGGCCCATGGAAGAGGAGCCCCTGGGGTATGGCCAGGAGCTGTGTCTGATCCCTGCTCTCCTCTTCCTCCCCTTTCTGCCTAAGATGATGCGAGCAGCTCTCCCCTGCCGTGATGTTTTTGCCTCATGTTGACCTAAAAGCAACTGGGAAACTTGGGAAGTCAGAAGCAAAGCAAACCCTTCCTCCTTTGAGCTGAGATTCTGCAGTACTGTTTTGTCACAGTGATGGAAAGCCAAGACAGGCAGTGAACATGATTCTTAGATAAATAAGAGTACATATGAAAATAATGATAAAAACCTAGTGAAGTAAATCATGAACGAGTCACATAGTTGCTTATCATCACTGTCAAGAGTCATCCACAGTGCCGACAAACTCAACACTGCACATAGCTCACACTGTGTGTACTACATGCAAAAAATAACTGTGTGCTTTACTTTTAAAAGACTGGCAGGGCAGCAGGTTTGTCAACACCAGCACCAGCACAGATACGTAGAGTCTGAGTTGTGTACAGCATCACAACAGCTATGTTTGTCAATGGATGACAGGAATTTTTCAGCTCCACTATAATATTACAGGACCACTGTCATATGTATGGTTGGAATGCTTTTTATGTTGCTGTTGTTTTGAGGCAGGGTTTCACTATGTAGTTCAGGTTGGCCTTGAACTCACTATGCAGCCCAGGCTGGCTGCAAACTTGTGGTGATCCTCCTGCCTCAGCTTCCCAAGTGCTGGAATTACTGGCATCCACTCTCATAGATTATGGTTTTCCTTGAGTGGCATGGGGCTGGTACAGGGATGGGATGCCTCCTGCTTCCCCTTATGTTTTACTTTCTGTGAGCTGGACAGCAACTGTGCCCACCCAGGACACCCTGTGGCTCCTTCTATGCCTCTGGCCTGGGCTTTCTCCAGCTCCTGGGGACATGGCCTCCCTGGCCTCTCACTGGCCCAGGCATACAGCAGTGTCTCAGAGCTGATGGTGGTGGGTGTGGCTGGGCAGGACCCGTGTCCCTGCAGGGGACCATGGGTCTCACCCAACCCTATGCCTCCTGCCTGGACGTTGTCTGGCCTGTGCTCCTCACCCGGATACCCCCATCCACAGACCTGCTCTTTAAACCTCTTCCTCTCCTCCCTTCTCCTCCTGCTTCTTTCTTTTCCTGATGCTGGGGTGGAGCCAGGGCCTCTTGCAGCTGCATGCTCTTGGCACCATGCCTTCTGTCCTCTTTCTCCTCCCACCAGGGCCAAGGCACACACTTCTGCATAGGATGACTGAGTGGTTGGAGTTTTAACACTTATTATTTATTAAACCTGCATTAGAGAAAGCGAGTGCGCTCATCCTGTGATTGCAGGTCTAGCACAGAGTTAATTAAGGTGTAAAGCAAGCTGTGTTCAGGGACAGCGGCTGTAGCACATGGATGTGGCAGACTTGGAGTGGGGGACAGGGACAACTCTAAAGCTGGAAGCTACAGTGGGGACAATGGACAGGGACATTATAGCCCCACTCCATGGTTGGGGAAAGCAGAGAACAGTCACATGGTAGGGGGTTGGGTCCCACATCCAGGCTGTGTCCCAGGTCATGGGGAGCATGGGAGTGGGCACAGCACCAGCCTGAATAGCTCTACTCAAAGATCCATGTCCACTTAGCCCTGGGTCAGGGAGAGCACTATTTAAAGCGGGTGGTGGGGGACACATGGGGATCATCAGGTCTGGCACAGGGCTCAGGGCACAGGCAATGCCCCAAATTCTGATTCTCCTGATGCCAACTGGGCCTGACAAAAATAGGAGCCGAAGGTGGCAGCCAGACTGCGTGGGGCAAGGAGGAGGTTTGGATGGAGGCACTCAGTGTCCTAGGTGACAGCAATCTCTCTCCAGCTCTGTCTTCCTGTTCCCATCCATGGGCTTCTGCTCATGAATGTGAAACTCATTTGCAGCCCATAATTCATTCGTTTGGCAAGTAATTCCTGGTTTGGGCACCACACAGGCTCTAAGGCTCCCTACCATTGTGTGCACAGAGGTAATAAGGAGAATTAGGGCAGCTCACACACACCCAGGGCTTCCCGAGCAGGGCTCTGATGTCCCTTTACAGGTGAGGAAACTGGTGCACAGAGAGGTCAAGAAACTGTTGTCACATCCTCATGCCAGAAGCCAGGATGTGGCCGGCCTGACAGGGCTCCTTCTTGCAACAGTTCAGAATCTCATAGGGTGACAGGATTGGAAAACACATGTTTATAACAGGGGACTCACAAAGGACAAGGTATCTCTGCTGGGAAAGTCTAGGACATTAGACCCTTGAAATGGGTCTTAAGGTTTGAGTAAGTTTCCCCCACACCTAGAGGAGGTAGGAGAAGAGGGGTAGGCAAAGAATGGTGCAGGAGGCTCTGTGCCCGGGCCCCCAGTTCAAGGGTTACAATTCCACGAATCAACCAGTGAGCTGTTGTTGTTTTGCCATCTTTCTGCCTCAGCCTCCAGAATGCTAGGATGACGTGTGTGTCACTGTCCTTGGCCTCCAGAGAACCAGGAGGGCCCCTTATCCTCTTGTTGGCTTGCTCAGGGGCCACTAACCTTCTATCCCAACCCTGCCAGGGACACACCCAGGAAAATCACAGAGAATGATCTATCCCCTTCCCCTGCCTCGGGGTTCCCTCTGCAGAGCCCTGCAGGCCCTTGTGCTCATGAAGGTGGAGCTCTGTACCTCAGGTCTCTGTTAGCCATGGTCTGTGTTGCTTCATATTGAACCTCGGAGGGTGGTGGTTTTGGAGATGGTGTCCTTTATAAGAGGTGATTAACTTAAAATGAATTTATTGTGTTGCCACTGTGGAAGGTGAGGCAGGAGGATGCAGGTTTGAGCCTAGCCTAAGTAATTTGCCAGACCCTCTCTCAAAATAAAAAAAGTTGAGAGTGAAAGCTAAGTCCAACCCCCAGGGCTGAAAAAAATAAAACGAAGTTATTAGGGTGGCCCTCAAAACAAAACAAACAAACAAACAAATCTGTCTACATTATTCCTAGGGGATTTAGCTCAGTGACATAAGCGCCTGCCTGGCAAGTGCAAGGTACTGAGTTCAATTCTTGATACCAAAAAATCCCAACCAAACAAAAAGATCTATCTAGGGTGGCCCTGACCCTTACTAGAAGAGGACTCTGGGATCCCAGGGGCCAGGGCCGGGGGGGCAACCATGAGAGGACGCGGCAGGGGTGGCCTCGGTAAAACCAGCCTCAGGGACAGGACATCCAACAGCTCTGGTGGGTTCCTAGGCGGCCTGCGGCGCCCCCTAGTGCATGCATGACTCCTCGTGGCTCTTAATTGGACCGGGAGAACAGTGCTGCTAAGCGAAGGAGGTTCCGGCTCAGCTGCCCAGCGTCTCCAAGGTGCTTTTTCTTTATTTTTGCGTTAGGTACTTTTGAGAAAAAAATACGTATGTGCTGGGCATAGTGAAGCATACTTGTGATCTCAATACTTGGGAGGCTGAGAAAGGAGGATCTCTGCAAATTTGAGGCCAGGCTGGACTACATAGAGAGATCTTTCCTAAAAAAAAAAAAAAAAAGCCAGGGGAGGCATCGTTCAGTGGTAAAGTACTGCCCGCTGTACGGCCCTGGGTTCCAGTGGCCTCTGGACCCTCTAGCTCCATACCCTTTCACCGGCAACCGCCCCACAAACTCCATGCTCCAAGCTGCAGGCCCACACTCTCAGAGGCCGAAGTGAGGGGGAGGCAGTGGGGTGAGATTAGTGTTAAAGTTTAGGGCTAGGATTAGGTTTAGGGTTGTGGGAATGGTAATAGGAATGATAATGGTAAAGGTTAGGGCTCACACTAAATTCCGGGCTAGAGCTAGGGTTAGGGCTGGGAAATGGATTAGGGTTAAGGTCAGGGTAAGGGCCCAGTCCCTGCTGGCCCCCAGGCTGCTCCAGGAGTGAGACTGCCTTTGTCCTGCCAGTCCTGTGAAGACGACCCCGGGATCTCCTGATTCTGCTGCCCCTCTCGCGAGAGGATTCTTGGAATATTCAGTGTTGCGGTGTGGCAGGAGAAAGGCTGCGTCTTTGCGCACACTGCTGAAGAACTACCGGCCCAAGGGCCAGAACACCGTTTTACACACCACAGATGTGGACTCTAAAAGGCAGAGCCCCGCAAGCCCCGCCCCTTAACAGGACCGGCTCCTTTCCACAGCGCCTGCGCGGAGCCGTCGCGGTCCCGCCCTCCGCGAGCGCTAGCGTGCTAGGCGTTTGGTCGGCGTCTGTCAGCCTCCCTTCCGATTCCGCAGGCGCGCCTGCTGAGCGCCGAGCAGCCGATGGACGTGGCGGTCACGGCCCTGTGAGGGGCCGAACAGGCCCAGAGCGCGGGCCGCAGACGAGGGCGGATTTTGCGCCCTCGACCGAGCGGGTACTGAGTGCTGTTGCTGGGGGCTCTCTCGGGAGCGGTGCGGCACGTTTTGGTGTCCGTGTGTGGGTCGCGGGGGGTGGGGCGGCGGGTGGTGGTGGATGCAGCTGAGCGGTGGTGGTGGGCGGGATGTTCGTGCGCGAGATTCAGTGCGCTCCGCGGCAGGCAGTGTCGTCCGTCCTCCGCCGGGTCCTGCGTGTCTCGTGTCCTTCGATTGGGTCTTGGTGGCTGTCGGTGTCCCTGCGATACCGTACCGGCTAGCCTTGAGGCTGACGGGGGCGCTGAGCGGGGTGTTTGGCGAAGGGTTCGGTATGCTGCATGCATTAGGGTTGATTTAGGGTTCATGCATTCATTCGTGGACTTTTCTTTCTTCCTTTTTTTTTTTTTTTTTGTACTGTGGATGAAACCAGGGTCTTCGCACTAAGGTGCACCCCCGACCCTTTTTATTTATTTTGAGACGGAGTCTCGCTAAGTTTCCCAGGCTGACCTCCAGCTTGTGACTCTTATGCCTCAGCCTCCCGAGTGGGAGTTCTGTGTACCAGGCACAATGCTAGACTTCTGAGGTCTGGTATTGAGGAGAAAGACATCGCTTGTGCCCTCACAAGTCTTAGGCTTGTACTATGTAGTCCCTGTGATGCACACTGAGATCAGTGGCTCTTGCTGGACACAGCTTTGAGTAAGAGCTAGCTCAGAGGAGCTGAGGTTTGGAGAGGTGGGTGTGTGGCAGGGGAATGGGGCCTGAAGGAGGCTGCCAGTCACAGCTGGCTGTCGACGGAACAGGTCGGACCTGGAGATGCAGTTTAAGTGATGAGCTGAGACAAGGTCTGGGGTATGTTGGGTGTGGTCACTGGGTTTCTTAACCAGAGGGAAAAGCAGGCCAGTGTCACCTTACTTTCCAAGTTGCTGCCATCCTCAACTTTGAAGGTGTTCCCCTCATTGTCCCACTAGGCTATCTCCAGCTGAAGGTCACGGATGCTCCACTGTAATTTGTGGCCCAGCTGCATGGGGGAGAAGTTCCTCCCGCTTTGTCTGAATTCTCTTTATGACAGGGAGTTCTTCTGAGGTGACATTGGAAATTACTACTAAGTTTTATGTCTGAAGTAGTAAGAACATTAGGCTTGCTGTTCAGCTGTCACTGGTTTATTAAATGTGATAAGCTGGTTGAAGAGGTGTTACTCTGCAAATACTAAATAGGTTTTTCTTTCTCCTGTTTACTATTTGTTAAGAGAGTGTCTTGCTGTGTTGTGCAGGCAACCTCCTCCTGTCTGCCTTCTGGGTGGCTGGGACCACAGGCTTGTACCACACTGCGCCTGGATAGTTTTCCTTTGTGACCACAATGTTTCTATTGTGTCTCCTTAAACTGAGGTTCAGGTTTTGGTTTTGATTTTGTGTGTGTGTGCGCGCGCGCGTGTGTGTGTGTGTGTGTGTGTGGCACTGTATCTTTTTCATCTCATTTTTAACACATATGCCTTATAAGTAACAAGATTGGCTCGATACCTAAATGTGCCCAATCATAGCTGATCTCAGAAGCTAAGCAGCATCAGGCCTTGGATGTAAGTTTGGCTCAATATAGTATATGGTTGAATAAATGATCAAGTAGAAAGTTGAGTAAAACTTACACTTGTTGCTAAGTACATCAGATGTTTCTGTAAGTGTCATAGAAATGATGAAGTTCAGCCATTTGGAGTAAATAAGAGCAGTGCTGTCAGGTCTTGTTTGCAGGAATTGCTTTCCACTTCACTTAGGTGTCCCATAAGGTCTCACATTCTGAGTCTTGTATCCTGGTCTCAGGATGTGGGAAACAGTTTATTTCTGTAGATTTGCAATGAATGTGCAACATGTAGCCTGTTGAACTGTGAGAAGAACAAAGATTCTTGGTTGCCATTAATTTGCCTGATTGGCTTTTCCCTCTTTTTCTTTCTTAGAGTTCCTTCTGCTCCAGAGAGGAAGCTTCACCCAGGGCCATGACACCACTTCCCTGTCATCTGTGTGCAGCTTGGCTCAGCTAATGTTCCAGGAGTCCTGGTGTGGGGAGGAATTGAGCTAACTGTTGGCATGAGGCCCTTGCCTTCCTGGAGTTGAGAGCCCACTGCCATGGCTTCTCTGGATGACCCGGGGGACGTGAGGGAGGGCTTCCTCTGCCCGCTGTGCTTGAAGGACCTGCAGTCTTTCTATCAGCTACAGACACATTATGAGGAGGAGCATTCAGGGGAAGACCGTGATGTCAAAGGGCAGATTAAAAGTAAGAAGGAAGTTCTGTGACTGAGGGCTTTTATTCATGGGATGGTTTTTGTGGGGCTCCATGGTGGCACCAGGATATGATAGTAATAAAAGTAGCCAGTGGCTATCTTGTGCTATCCCTGTGTTTGCCAGTGTTCAGTCTCCTTGCACATTTCTTTGAACACCCCCCCCCCCCGCTGTGTGACTGTAAGCACCATTTTGCTGATAAAGGTACCAGACACAGAGATGAGATAACTGACCTAAAGGCACAGCATGAAGCAGAGCCTGGCTTTGAGTGGAATAGCTGCAGTCACTGATCTGCTGTCTCTTGCCAGATTGTTCAAGTTTTCTGACCCTTTGCTATGAGCATTTGGACAGGAATGCCTTTCATCTGTGATTTTTCTGTCACAAATTCAGGCTTCCCACCATCTTTCCTTTCTCAACTGGACCTTGACCTCTAATAGCCCAGAAAAGGAAGGTAATAGTTGAAAAGCAAAAAATAAAAAGCACCCCCCCACACAACCCCTAAGTTAAGACCTTGGATTTTGAGCTTCTAAGGACTCAGATTCTGACAAATTACAGAAAGAATTTTTTAGAGGTGATTTTGACTATGTATGATGTGTCTCCTGGATATCAAGTTCTGTTTCCCAAATGAATTGCTGCTCTTCCAGCACCTGCTTTTCTAGTTACTTAGCTAGCTTGCTTCTTGTACCTGACAGCCTTTCAGAAAGCCATGAGAATGTGGAGAGACTGGATGTTGTATTCATAATCCTTATTGGGTTGAGAGAAAAGAGTGATGCTGGGTGTATTTCCAAGTGGGGTCTGGCATGTGAGTCGTGTGCATGTTAGAATCAGATATCTCTCCCTAGAGTTCCACTCTGTGCCTGAGTTCTTGGTTCAAGGGGAAAAAAGAGAGTTGATAAAAACATTAACAATTATAACTTACATCAAATGTGTGACACAGGCAGACATTTTCAAAGTCCTGAGATCTGTGATGATCAAGGGGCCTCCTGGCTATAGAGGTTGGAACAGAGCCACCACTTGGAAGAGGAATAAAAATAGCACTGCATGTGATAGCTTTTACAGTTTCTTTTCCATACATGTTACTTCAGTAAGCCTGAAAGATGGTCAGTCTCACTTATAGATAATAAGTGAGGCCCAGAGTTTTTTGGTAACTTATCTAAAGTCACATGTGTCTGATAGAGGTTGGCCTGAGACCCAAATCCTCTGTCTCCCTATGTCCATTGCCACTTTTTCCACAGGATATTGCTGATGAGGAAAGGCCCTGTGTTCTGATCTCAGGATGCATTGCAGTTTCTAGGAGAAAAAATAGGAACAGAAGTCCAAAACTGGTTGTATACGTTCTTCAGGCAGTGGAAGGGCTTCCCTGGTTTTAGCAAGCTTAGTCATGTGCCATGCCTTTCCTGAGACAGGTCATACTGGTTCGCCAGTTATGCAGGTAGACAAGGCCCTCTGGTGCCTCCCATGATCCTGTTTGAAGAGGAAAGATGTTTGAGATTATTTAAAGAATAATACATATGGGAATCTATTCAGGAAATACAACATGGAGTGGAAATTTTATTCATTGTAAAAGAAACTTGAGGCTCCTCTTTGGGGGCTAGAGGTGTAGCTCAGTACATGCCTGAGCTCCTGGATCTGATCCTGCACTGCAAAAACAAACAGAAAGACCCTCTTGTTTTTTTCCCTCCTGAAAAAAACTAAGGAATTGTGTTAACCATTCCTTTAGGACTAAAGGTCATTTAGTTAGGAAGGAGCTCTTATGTCAGATTTTTCTGGTTGCAGAATCAGTGAAGGAATTTTCTGTTGTTTTTGTTTTGTCTTTTTTTTTTTTTTTTTTGTGAGACAAGGACCCTTTTTTTTTCTCAAACTCATGGTAGCCTCAAACTTAGAGTGATTTTCCTGCCTTGCCCTCCTAAATGCTGGGATTATAGGCATGTACCACTGTGCCCAGCTAGGAAAGTAAAGTTTTAGAGTTTGACATCAAAGATTTTTTTTGAAAAATCCTTTCAAAATCAGATTATATTTCTATTTTGTCTTTTGGTCTTTTGAAGTTTTAGATATTTTTATTTTTAGACAACTTAGAAGTTACAAATCAAAAGAGTAAACTTTGATGTCAGGTTTAGAAGGCAGTTTTAAAAAGAAAGATAAACTCATCATGCCTGAAAAGTGGGTTATAGGTTGGAGCCCTGGCCTGGGTTCAGCTTTGTTTGTAGTATGGAAGAGAGAAGGGGGTTGAAAACCAGCTGTAGCTCTGCTTTTGTTTCTCAGGTTGCATGGTTGGTACTTGTGGCCAGCTCTGGAACGGTTGGGCCACTCAGCAGGGTGTGGCACTATTTCAGTCCCGTGGTGTGGTTGCATGGCGCAGCTGGCCCTGTGGCTCCACAATCTAGTCATGTTTACAGAAATGAAGCCTTGTTTGCTGTCTCCGTTTCCTGACTGCTGGACCTTTTGTTCACATGAGGCAGTTTCCTTCCACTGTTGCTTGAGAAGGCAGCTCTCACATGTTGTGAAGGACGTCCTTTAGCTGTGGTGTTTTTCCTATTGGAAGAAGCCCTGTGAGTGACATAATGTCACACAGAGTGTGACTGCTAGGCAACTGGGTAACTGATGCATCTCTCTCCTCTTGTAGCCTCTCCAAGTCTATGTCCACCTGACTCTTCAAAGTGCTGGGGCATTTCTGACATTACTGAGGGGACACAAGTCATGAGTTCTGTGAAGAATTGGTCTGTTACATGTCACGGCAGCAACAGGATTTCATATCAAATCTGACTTTTTCTGTTAGATCCTATGGCAGACAGGCAACAGACACCTGGGATTTAAGGCCATTAGAGAAAGGAGCTTGAAATTGGAACCTGAAGCCCTTTTTCCCTGTTGGTGTCCTGCTGTTCAGGTCAGTCGTGGCTGTCTCCCCTCAGCAGCACTGGTGGGACCGCCATTCTGTGGAGGTGCAGGGCTGACGGGTGAAATGGGCCTTGTTTCACATGGGCAAGGTATCCACTTATAGTCCTGCTGTCCTGAGCTCTGTGATCTGGGGGGAAGCAAGTTCCCCCAACTCTGATGTTACCTCCTCTTTTGTAAGTAGGGTTATCACGACCTTAGACACTGAGTATAAACTGGCATCATATATTTGGGTGCATTCTACCTGATGCATCAGAAGAACTGATTCAGAAAATGTTCATTTTCTCTTCTGCTAGTGTTAAGAATCAAACATAGCCTCCCCACTGAGCTCCATCTCCACTCTTTAAAAATTATTTAAAGACAGGCTCTTGATAAGTCACTGAATTGCCCAGCCTGAGCTGTAACTTGTGATCCTCCTGCCTCTACCTCCCATAGTTTTCTCGTTTTTTTTTTTACCAGGCCAGGTTTTGTGATGCGTGTTGTGTTGAGGATTAAGTCTGTTCCTTGCAGCTTTCTGTAAATAATCTCATGTGTTCAAGAAGTGGCTAGACAGAGGTAGAAGAGAAGAGTTTCTATGTCTGGTTAAGGTCAGTGGGATGTTGGTTTGGCAGCATCCCATCCTGAGGTTTACTCACAAATGAGAACTGTTTACTCAAAAATTTCTTTTTATTTATTTATTTATTTATTTATTTATTTATTTATTTTTGTATTTTTGAGAGGGTCTTGCTATGCAGTTCAGGCTGGCCTTGAGCTCACTTTGTAGCCCAGGCTGGTCTCAAAATCACAACAACCCTCCTGCCTCAGCCTCCTGAATGCTGGGATTATAGGCTTGTTCCACCATGCCTGGCTTCTTACTCACACATTTCGTAGTATAGAGAGTATGAAATTTTGAGGACAGAATCTGGGACCTTATACAAGTAAGGCAAACAATCTACCACTGAGCTGCATCACAGCTCATAACTTGACTTGTGGGAAGACCACAGGGGCTCAGAGGTAGGGTGCTTGCTAAGCATGCACCAGCCCTGCATTCAGTCCCAGCACCACAAGGAAACAAAAGAGCATGCAGAACCACTTTATTTCATTATGGTGTTTATACAAAAGTTTCTAAGTGTACAATAGGTTTTGAAAATAAACCACCTGGTTTCAGGCATAGAAAAATGCTTCTGTTATCCTGGTTTCCTCATCAGATTTGATCTTAACCACTGTTCAATTTCACTCTTAAATTTGGTGATGAGCAGTGCTTTACACTGTATATAGCACAGAATCCTGCTTCCTGGCAATACTGACTAGTGCTCTGTGCAGCTTATTATATGGTGTTCATGTGCTTACTGCTGGGTTTTATTTGATATCCAACTCTTTCTTTCTTTCTTTCTTTCTTTCTTTCTTTCTTTCTTTCTTTCTTTCTTTCTTTCTTTCTTTCTTATTAGGAATTGAACCACCCCAGGTTCTTTGCATGGAGCTGCAGCTCTGGCCCTTAAAATTTTTTTTTTCTTTTTTGAGACAGGGCCTCACTAGGTCATTAAATTGCCTAGGGCAGGCTTGAACTGGCAGTCTTCAGTCTCCTGGAGTAGGAGTGCTGGTATTATGGGCTGACGCACATCTTCTTAGGCATTTTAACAAGGATAATTGTTTCGTCAGCTTTGTTTTTGATGTTTTTCCTGACCTTTTAGTGTGTGTTCTTAATGTTTCACTTGTGCTCTTTGGTCTGTTTTTCAAGGTCTTGTCCAAAAGGCTAAGAAAGCAAAGAATAAGTTGCTGAGACGGGAAGGAGATGACCGAGCAGAGTCAGGGGCCTCAGGATATGAGTCCTTCAGCAATGGAGGAGTCGACCCTTACATGTGGGAGCCCCAGGAGATGGGTAAGAAACTCATTGTTGATGTGAGCATTCCTTGTGGAGTCAGGAACCAAACACCTACATTCTGGACAATGTTTTCAGATTTGGCTAAGGAGGCATTGGTGAAGCCAAGAGCTGAGTTTCTCTTGCCTCTCACACCTCAGGGATGAGCTGTGCCCTTTTGTTGGGCCCTGTATTGATGTGCTCCATGTTGAGTGCATTGCGTCCTCCTGTACTAGGGCACTTGCCTACGCCACGCAGCCTTGAGCTACAGAAGTAGGTGTGACTCCAGCTTCCTGCAGCCACCGTGGCACCTTAACGTGGCCTCCATGGCTCATGTCACTCATAACTGCATCGAGAAGCCCAGGTGTGGGGAGCCTATTTCCTGAGACACTTCTTTACTTCCTGGGGTACTATCTGTTGGCTTTCAAAGGGACCATCCTGTCTGGTGTGGACACATTCTAGAATGGCTTGTGATGATGCTAAGCCTGTGGTACAACAAAACCTTGAGGCTTGTGCTTTAAGTGGCTAGTAGTGTGTACGTGAATCAAGTCTCAATGAAGCTGTTGCCAAAAACATTGTGCCACATATTGTGTTGAACTTGCTAGTCTTACCTGCCAGATGACAACAATCATTAATGGCAGGCTTATGGATGGTAAGCATGCAGTCTGCACTGAGCTACATCCCCAGTGCTGTGGGATGTTTTCTGTTTTTGAAGTGTATAAATAAGAGTTCTTTCACAGTTCTCCCATCCTTCTCCCCATATATAATATTTATTTTTTGAGATGGTTTTGCTGTGTAGTCCAGGATGGCTTCAAACTCACAGCAATCCTCCTGCCTCAGCTTTCTGAATGCTAAGATAACGTGTGGCCACCAGGCCCAGCAATATTTTTAATTTATCTTTTCTTTTGTACAGTGATACTGGATTGAACCCAGCAGCTTCACATTGATCTACATCCCTAGCTCTCTTTTACTTTTTAATTTTGTGACAGGGTCTGGCAGAATTGTCCAGAGGGATTTGAAACATGTGATCCTTCTGCCTCAGCCGCCCAGTGTGCTGGGATCACAGCCATGCACCTCCGTGTCCAGCTTATCATCATGCTCTTGTTCAACTTTCCCAAATACCTTGTGAGGTGCAATGGTGATAATGCTCACTTCCACTCAGAGAAGAGAGCACTGAGGCTCAGAGAGGAGAGGATACTTAGGGCCACCCACTCTGTCTGCTACCACTCCAGAATGCAGAAAGTTTTAGAGTGCTGCTATCTAGTACAGTAGCCACTAGTTGTCATTGCTGTTCACATGTAACTAAGTTAGGCTGAATAAAATCCAGCCTTTTCTTCAGCTGCGTCCTAGCTGTGTTCCATATGTTTAGTACCCCCTGGTGCCCAGGGCCCATTGTGTTAGAGGGAAAACATTTCCCCATCGTGGGAGGAAGTAGCTTTAAAAAAATAATGCTGTATGTAACTAGGAGTCACACATGAAAGCCACTTGGGAACATGAAGGAGAAATTTTGTAATATATTGACTCCTGGCCTTGTCCTAGTTTATTTTATGATTGGCAATGTCAGATTACCAGGATGGTTTTCTAGTTAACTTGTGTATTTGAACACTGAAGGAAATCACAATTGAAGTTAATATTTATAATCACACCTAATAATTCTAAATTAAAACTTAATTAGCTGTTATGGTATGGTTAGAGAAGAAAAGACAGAGCTGTTTACAAATACAGCATTTGGAGATGTTGGTCAAAGGATATAAAATTTTAGACAAGAGGTTAAGTTTAAGGGATCTATGGCACAACGTGGTGACTCAAGTTAAAAAAAGTGTGCATTCCTCAAACTTGCTAAGAGAGTACCACAGTGAATGAGTGAGGTAAGACATATATTAGCAAGCTTGCCATTCCATGCTGCATGCGTATTTCAAAAGATGTGCACAATAAATAAATGCAATATGTAGTTGTCAAATAACATTTTTTTCAGTTAACATTTAAAAAAGCATAGTATATGATGGATACCAGCTGTGACACAGGGAATGTGTGACTGGCTGGTTACTAGGAGGAGGGCAGACACTGGGTACTGGCAGGTTGGGGGGTAGTGCTGGTTTCTTGGAGGAGGTAGGGTTGAATAGGGGCTGCTTCCGATCCACTTAGGTGACAAGTGATGCAGTTGCATTTGTTTGACGACCTTTGTTCTAGTTTTGGCTGCTGTCTGAGGAAGAATCAGCTTAGCTGGCTGCCCCACAGGCATCTGTGAGCCCTTACCTTTTGTGGACATTTTGAGATGGGTTGTTTTTATTATGATTAAAAGCTATATTATGTCAACTTTAGAAAGTACGAAAAAATGGGAAAATAAAATACTGATCCATAATGTTACTGAGCTTTTTATTTAACAGACAGTCATGCACTCATCTGTGTTTTAAGAGCTTTGTTTAGCCTGCACAACAGCCCTGTAAAGTAGAAAGCATGGTTGTTCCATCCTAAGGTGAATTCTTGGGGGTCACACAGAGGTTGAATGACTTGTCTGAGGTCATGGTGCCTGCAGAGCGGCAGCTCACCTGAGGCTGGCCCCAGAACCCAGGCCCCGTCTACTGTGCTGGAAGTTTCCAGCAGCCACAGTGAACCAGTCAGCAGACTCCTTCAGTTCTCAGCAGGTTACAGATGTTCTTGAAGTTTTGCTTTTGAAGTCATTGAAAATCAGCTATAAGGTCGAGAGGCTGTGTCAGAAAAGTGACAGGTCTCTTATGCCCTGCCTTCCCTCCCTCTAGGAACAGTGAGAAGCCATCTTTCTGACTTCAAAAAACACCGTGCTGCCAGAATTGACCACTACGTTGTTGAAGTCAATAAATTAATAATCAGGTTAGAGAAGGTAAATTTTCTTGTTTAAAGCATAATTTTTCTGCAAGTACATGTTTTCTGGGGGAAAGCCTTGCATTTTATAGCTTGTGTTGCATGTGTCTGATGCTGGCAGGGATGAGAAGGACATGGAGGATAGGCATGGCTTGGGGTGGCTCTCCTGGGGGAGTGACCAGGGTGTCATAACTGCCCTAGGCTTTGCTTCTTTTCTTCTGTGCTGAAGGCCACTGGCTGTTGGGAAATCGTTTCTTTTTTGGGGGTGTCCTGGGCAGAGTCACTCCAGGATGTAGTATGTGGCATTATTTGATGAGGAATAGAAAAGTGATGGCCAGGTCTGTACTGTGCCCTCAGCCAGGGCCAGTGTACCATGTGGGGACCTGTGACTGGCCCTCTCATCATGCAGTGAGTGCTGTGCTTTTTCCCAGAGGTCATGCTAAATATGGTCTGGATTATGTGGTGAGTATGGCAGAGCCATACTGCTCTTCCGTGAACTTTGTAGGTAGAAACATGTGCGGTCTTGGAAAATGAACCAAAGGTGCTGCATTGAGCTCCTTCCCAGACCTTACTTTATGTTTTAGGACAAGGTTTCACTAATTTGCTAAGCCGCAGCCTCTTAGAATGTTAGGATTACAAGTATGCTTGTGGTGAGTTTTGTTGTGTAGGAGGAGTGAAAGGAAAATTTCCCACTGCTTTTTTACCTCCATGTCTTCACCTGCCTGTGTGTTGCTGATACGGGTAATGAAAGGCAGGAGTGAGGCAGGGGCTTAGAGGAGGGAGGCGCCTGGAAATGTGAAGCTTCAGGGTTGGGCTGGAGAAGTACAGACGTGCAGAGCACTGCTTGTGTCATGGACAGTGAAGTGTAGCTGGGTGACCTTGGCTAACCCACCTGGCCCTCTTCCCATCAGCTCACGGCATTTGACAGAACCAATACTGAGTCAGCGAAGATTCGAGGTAAGCAGAGAACTTTGTTCATGTTCTTTCTGTTCCTTCTCAGTTTCCCTGACCAAATCTTTCTTAAATGGTGTGTGTGTGTGTTTATTTTGTCCTTCCCAAAGCAATTGAAAAGTCTGTGGTGCCTTGGGTCAACGACCAAGATGTCCCTTTCTGTCCTGACTGTGGGAGCAAGTTCAGCATCCGTAACCGCCGCCACCATTGCCGCCTCTGCGGCTCAATCATGTGCAAGAGGTGCATGGAGCTCATCAGCCTGCCCTTGGCAAGTAAGTGCCAGACATGCCAGACATGCTTATTTGCCAGTAACCACTGACATCACAGGGCCCTGGAGTTGATGCTATGGGGTCCCCACAAAGCCCACTGTAGTCTCCATGAAGCCCACATAACTTGGAGACATGGGACAGGCTTCAGGCTCTCTTAAAAGAACCAGAGAGTAAATACTGCAAGCCTGTTGAGGGTCTCTGTGCTGTTGCTCCTTCTTATTATTTTATTTTTTAACAACCTTTTAAAAATGTCAAAACCACACTAAATCTGTGGCCTGTATAGAACAGGCAGCGGTCAGACCTGGGTCTCAGGCCATTGTTCCTCTACCTTTATCTGTAAAGGCATCACCCACTGCTTTGGTGGTGCCTGTGGGGCCATGGACTCCCAAATAAATAACTGCTTGGTTGGAGAGGGGGTCCAGACCCAAGAGGGGCAGAGCAGCTGACATTTCTGCCTAGACATGGCAGGGGTGCTTTGGGAAGAGGACCTGAAAAGCCATTCCTCTGAGGTGAAAGTTACAGACAGCCCTCAATGTCCTTATGCAGATGTCTAGGGTGCTGGGGGCTCATGGTGGAAGATGACATTTGAGAAGCCCTGGGCCCTGTGTGTCCCAGGGCAGGGGTGTGGGCCTGAGGGACCAGTGCTGCAGGCAGCTTGAGGACAGGACAGGTATGAGGGTGGCCTACCTTTGAGATAGTCAGAGATTTTTGTTGGTGTCTCCTGGCTCCTAGGACATGTAGGTGGCACTACTGGTGCCTGGGCAGCATAGGAGCCGAGGCAGGCTGTCCTCAGTGGCCCTGATTTCCTCCTGGCTTTCCTGGGACTGCCTAAGCCATGTTTTCTGAATGCTTTTCTCCTTGGGGACTGTTGGCTGACATTTCCCAAGTAGCTGTCTGGGGTGGCCCTGCTGGCTGTGTTCAGCGTGCAGATCAAAGTGTCTACCCCAAAGAGCTGCCAGTGTCTGGGGTTGCTTCTGTCACACAGAGGGAAGGGACCCTGAAGGAGGACAGTTTGCCCAGAGGATGTTCACTGTGAACTGTGCTGTGGAAGGAAGGAACCAGGTGGTCAGGCCAGAGATGGCTGTGGACAAGGCAGAGGGCCATTCTGGGGTGCCCTCAGGACCTTGCTGCATGAGGGAGTCCAGGAAGGCAGAGCCTGGTCTTGGTAACCCCCCAACTCCCTCCCTGGCACCCACGTGTGGCAAGGGTGAAGACCTGGGTGCCCTCTGTGTTTGCAGATAAGCTCACCAGTGCCAGCAAAGACACCCTGAGCACCCACACCAGCCCCAACCAGTCTCCTGGCAGTGTACATGGCTCGCGCCGTGGCAGCATTGGCAGTGTGAGCAGTATGAGCTCCATGCTGGATGAGAAGGAGGATGAGCGCATCCGCTGCTGCGGGCACTGCAAGGACACACTACTGCGCAAGGAGCAGCAGATGGATGAGCGTGAGCACACGCCTGCCATCACCAGGCTCTATGAGGTGACCATGCCCACCTGTCTGTGGAGTGCTGGAGTTCCCTTGAGTTGCGTTCATTCCTGCTGTGGGGCCCTGGGGAATTGCAGAGCTGCCCTGGGGTGTGGTACCAGCCCTGTCCTACCTGTCCTCATCCCCTGGAGAGTAGCAAGGCAGGGGCTAGGGAGGAGCCCTCTGTGGGCCAGGCAGGAGCTGGAGGCTTGGAGATAATGAGCTGGACAATCCTGGGAGACTTGCCTGATGGAGAAAGCCCTATAAAATGTTGCATATTCCCTGCTGTGGAACAGGAGTGCTCCCTCTCAGCTGGTCCAGGCACCTCTGCTCCCTGATGCCAGAGCACCATAGCAGAGGCACATTTGAGAGATGGCACCTCAGGAAAGTTGAGAGTAATGAGACAGCCTAGGCTCCTGCGGCTAGGAAGACCTGTGGATTGGGGACCAACCAGAGGAATGCGTCAGGGAGACAGGACACTAGAGTAGAAGATAGGTAGAGGAGCAGTGTGCTGTGGTCACCACAACTGTTTCTAGAACCCATGCAACTATGTACTTAGCTACTAGTGTGGCACAGATTGGAGCCAGGACTGAATGTAGCCATTCTTTACCTTTGTGGGGCCTGTGACCTCCCTGGCTGCTTGTTCTGAAGGGAGCAGTGACACTGTGCCTGGTCATGCTGTTGCCTGGCATCACCATGTCCTCCTGTCTTGGCAGACTCACTGCGTGGGCACTGGCAAGCCTGCTGGTCTCAGGATGTCTGGTTAGACTCCATTCAGTCTCGTTTTTCCTGCAAGAGCTTATGCTTGGAAAGTAGGTCTGTAAGTTAGGAGATTGATAGCCATAAGGAAAAGATCCCGGTTTTGAAAGAGGAGCACTTTTCTCACATTTCTGTTGGTGCAACCTGTTTCTGGGTGAGCGTTTGTGTCTTAAGAGTGGCACTTACCTCTCCTCTGCTCTCAGAAATTGCGGCTCTGCATGGAAAAGGTGGACCAGAAAGCCCCGGAATACACACGGATGGCCGCATCCTTGAAGTAAGCTTTCTTCATGGTGTCCTGAGGTGGGGCACTGTGTCTCAGCACTTGGGCAGCTGAGTAATGCAGATGGAAGCCTTGCTTTGCTTTGCCTCTCTTTTCTTTCTCTTTCCTCCCTCCTTCCTCTGTCTCCCCCTCTTCCTCTTTCCCTCCCCCATTGTGAAATCCTCCCTTTGTGTGTGTGTGTGTGTGTTTGTGTGTGAGGCAGGGTCACACTATGCAGTTGAGGCTTGCTTTGGGCTCACTTTGTAGCCCAGGCGAATTTCGAACATGCAACGATCCCCCTGCCTCAGCCTCCCTCATGCTAGGGTTGCAAGCATGTGCCACTATGCCCAGTGTGAAATCCTCCCTTTTACAGTGTACAGTGGAGTCATTTTTACCATATTCACATAGTTGAACAGCCACCTCCTTACTTCCACACCCTTACCTTTTACACCCTATCCTTCCACACCCTCTCCTTGCTCTGGTACAAACCTCACACCACAGGTAGTCATCTCTGGTCCCTGGCACTCTCTAATGTGCTTCCTGTTTCTGTGGCACGGCAATTTTGACATCTTCCATAAATGGTATTATAAACGTAACCTTTTGTGTCTGACTTGTCCTAGAACAGTGCTTTCAGGGTTCACCTGTGTAGTTGTGTGTGCACCCTTCATTCCTTTTCTACGAATGCCCTGTGTACAGTACTGTACTCATTTATTCATTCATCAAGTAATGAACATTTGAGTTTTTTTTTAATTACTGTGAAGGTCATGCATTTAACATGCATGTGCAGATTGTTCTGCAGACACATTTCCATTTCTCTTGGGTGAATACCTGTGAGTGCTGGGTTTTCTGGTAACTGTTTGCTATGAGAAGTGGCCACATCCTTTCAGAAGGATTGCACCACACTGCATTCTGCAACAGAGTGAGTGTCGCATGTTCTCCACCTATTTCACTATATAGGTTTTTTTTTTGTTGTTGTTGTTTGTTTTTTCTGGTACCAGGGATTGAACTCATGAACTCATGCTTGCCAGGCAGTCACTGTGTAACTGTTTTAGTGGATCAGCCTTGCCCTTTTTGTGTTGCTGCCAATGGTGGCTTTGGGGCTGCAGCAGCAGAGCTGAGGGTTGCAGCTGCTAGCCCTTCACTTGCTGAGCCGTGTGAGCACATGGCTCCTGCAGGCTGAGTGTGAGCTGGAGCCAGGGCTGAGGCCAGGTCAGTCCCAGCCTTCAGCCTTCAGGACTCTTGCCTCAGCCTTCAGGAAGCAGTGCTGGTGGCTGTGGTTTGGTTTGAGTTCTTTACCTTGTCTTTCTCTGTGCTGCCTGCCTGCCTGCCACATGGAGGGGCCCTGTAGGACATGGGCCATGTTAGGATAGAGTGCGGCTTTGCTCCAGCATTCACTGTGGCAGTTTTCTAGGGTTTCAGAAACACAGAGGGTGTGAGCATAACTTTCCCTCACAGCCTGTTATGTCTGTCGTGTAGTTCTTACATGAAAAGAAAATGAATTTGAAGCTGGGCGTGGTGACATAGGTTTGTAGTTCCAGCTATTCAGGAGGCTGGATCAGGAGAATCACTTAACCTTCCTGGGCTGTATAGTGAGACTGTCTCAGAAAAGTAAAAGGAAATGAACTTTTTGACAGGTATGGTGCTCTTTCCTGTCTTTGGAGGAAATGTCCTGTAAATGTCTGCCACATGGGATGTGAGTGACTAAGCTCAGGTGGTTTGTTCAAAAAGTGCCTCCTCCCTTGTGTTTTGTATTCCAGTAGAGCTCTGGGCTTTTCTGTCTGTGTCGATCGGGTTCCATCCCTACCTGCACACAGGACAGGGTGCTTCTGGTCTTGGGTCCTGCGCTTTGCATTCCTGCTGGTCTTGTTCCTTTACCAGTGGGGTGACCATCTCCTGCTCCTTGGCCCAGGACATGCTCTGCCAGGTGCTACTCTAGGTGTGGGCCTGTGGCAGGTACTAGGGACAGCAGTGCTGCTCTCAGGAGCATGTAACAGATGAGATAACTTTGGATGTAACAGCATTTTGAGGGATCAAGTTGGCTGATGTGATTGAGACCTCAGGAAGTGATTTCAGATTGGGCTATTTTCCAGAGTTGGAGGTAGCAAGAAAAACAGCTAAGGTGGGCAAATCATTGAGCCCAAGGTTTAAGGCCAGCTTGGACAACATGGTGTTATGCCATTTCAAAACAAACGAGCAAAACCTATTTTCCTGCTTCTAACCTGAGTTTCTTTGTACTACTGTGTGCTGAGAGATGATGAACCTTTCATGCTGGCTTTTTGGATTCTGTGTTACAGTAATACTTCTTCAGCTCGAGTTGTTGGTTGCCCAGAGACCTGGAACCTAGTCCCTGGGCTGTCTCAGTATCAGCAGTCTGGGAAGGGGTTGACAAGTCTGAAGCAGTGGCATTGTCACCCATGATGTCTCCTGCCACTCTGAGGCCCTTCTTTTGTCACATGGGGCATAAGCCTCAGGGCTTTGTGAGCTGGGTCCATAGCCCAGGTCTGCAGGGGGGTCCTTGGTCATCCTTCTCCTGCAGTCTATTTGAGTGTGAAAAGTTAGGGGACTTTGTGCCTTAGTGCTGTATGACTGACTCATTCAGTGACCACTTTGTACGTCTCACCACACACCATGAGGTTGCTTAGGACAGGATCCAGTTGTAGCCACTGTGTCTGCTGCTGTGGCTGGAGCCAGTCCTCAGGCCTGGCCCAAGCTGTCCTTGTGGTCTGCACATGGAGATGGCTTCTGGGTGATGTGAGCACTATATCACAAGTGGTGTGGTCAAAGGGTACAGTGAATATTTAAGAAAAAAAATAGACACTTCCGTGAACCCACCTAGAAGTCCTCCAACCCACCAACCCTCACTCCTACTTTGTACACACTCATCATTCTTGCCACTTTCTGTAGCAGATCTGGAGTTCTCTTTGCTGAGTTTCTTTATGAGCTATAATCAAAAAAATATGTGAATGTTGTTGCCAAGTGCCATCCACAGAAAGACAGGCTTGTAAAAATATACCATGCCCTCATTTACCAGATCTTTGGGCTCTTTCCCAAAGTCAGAATGAAAAGACAAACATTTTGAATCGATTAAGGACACTGAGGCAGCAAAAGAAGACTCTAGAGTGGCTTCTAAAAGTGGCCAAGAATGATGGGTTAAGTGTGTTTGAATTGGATGGAGGAGGTTTGAGGGGATTCATGGCAGTATGTCTATTACAGTTTATGGATAAATATCCTCCCAAAGCTTCATGCTCTCTCATAAGTAGGGCTTTGGAAGGTGGTTGGTTAAAGGGTATGTGATATTTATCAGTGGATTGGTTCACTGATGAATTTGTGATTGAATGTGATATTGCCTCATGTTCTTATAAGTAAGGCTTTGGGAGGTGATTGGTTAATGGGTGTGTGATACTCATCAGTAGATTGGTCCACTGATGAATTTGTGGTTGAATGTGATGTTGTAAAGTGAAGCCTGATTGGAGGAAGTGGATCGCTGTGGGGGGTGGGGCATGGCGTGGTACGGTCTGTCTCCCTCCTCTGCCTGATTGCACTCTGCTTCCTGCTATCCGGACAAAAACTATTTCTCCTCTGCCTTGTCTGCTGTTCTGGAACTAAAATGGACTGAAGCCTCTATAAACTGAAAGCCAAAACAGACCTCTCCTCCTGGAGTTATGTGTTGTGTATCAGTGATGAGAAAGTAATAAAGAACAGTGTGTTTCACTGTAATATGTTTTTTAAAACATGTAAACATGGTCTGTATTTTTCAATTGCAACTCCTACCTGAGACTTGAAATGCCCCTTTTCAAGCACTAACCGTCCTGGTATAGCCTCATGTCTAGAGTGTCCCATGCAGTCCCCGGTCAGCATGACCTGACATGGCCCATGGCCCTGTCCTGTGCTTTCTTTGCAGTGCTGGGGAGACCACCTACAGCCTGGATCAGGCCAGCGACCTCCGCCTGGAGGTGCAGAAAGTATATGAGCTCATAGATGCCCTGAGGTGAGACTGGGGATAGTGCCAGGAATGAGCTTTTTCTGGGCCCAGGGCCTCAGGCTGAGGCCAAGTGTGACTCCGTGACTCGGTGCTAGTGACAGCAGCACAGTGATCCCAAAGTCACTGAGGCCAGGGCAGTACTTGCACTGCAGGTGAGGAAACCAGCACAGCCACTGCTGGCTCATGGTTCATAACTGTTTCCACATCTCAAGTCACAGTTCCTTTCAAACTGTGGCATGGTGGTTGGGGTTAAATCAGCCCTCGGCAGTGTAGGCAGTACAGGGACTTAGGGGCAGTTGCAGTGAGGGTCATTATCTGTCCAGACATCCAGGACCTGCTGCATGATTTTCAAGGCCTGGTGCAAACTGAAAATGCTGTTTCCTGTTTCAGCATTACCAACAGTGTTAAGAAGGTAACAGCAGAGTATTAAACAAGTACAAGTCCCTTGAAGTGCTAGACCCTGTGCAGTTGCACAAGTTGCTCACTGATGAAAGCAGGTCACTGGTGTAGTGAGTCGATCAGCGACTGAGCATGTCACACACTCTGTGCTCTGTTAGGTGCTGTGGGTCCCCTCAAAGGGTAGGAACTGGGATCTGCCTTGCAGAAACAGTAGAGTCACCCATCTTCACCTGTCTTGGCATAACACCTGCAATTCTGGAGATGTCTCATCTTGTTTCTGATGTTTTTGTTCCGGTCCAGTAAGAAGATCTTAACCCTAGGCTCAAACCATGATCCCCCACCACACCCCAACATGCTGCGGCTGCAGAGGATGATCCGGTACTCAGCCACACTCTTTGTGCAGGTGAGGTCAGGGAGCTTACCTGGCGCCCTGCTTCTCATCTTGGGCAGGTCCCTGCTGAAAGCAATAGTTATGTCATAACGACCACGTTTTGAAAGAGAAAAATGGGAGTTTCTGAGAAAGGAAGACTTTTAGTCATGGCTCATTCTGGTGTTTTTCCATTTGAATTTTCAGATACAGTAGTTAGGTCTCACTCCCGTTGTCAGTCTGCTTCCTTTCTCCTGAGTTCCATTTCACCAGTCCTTGCACTACTGCCATGTAAAGGGCTATCTTCACCTGACCTTGGCCCTTAGCTGGGTGTGGGGGGCTCTGGGGCTCTGGCTGGAAGCAATAGATGGCAGGGTTTGGAGCCTCTTCTTGGGCCTCTGGCTGATAGTTTGGGACACCTCTACCCCAGGATTGGACCTAGAGTCATCTTGCTGCCCCGTGTCCTTGAGTGCCATTGCAACCGCCCGTCTTTAGCCTCCTTGCTAAAGTCCAGCAGGGACATGGGGCAGTGTCTCCACACAGTAGTGCTGAGAACTGGGCCTTTGTCCCATTTGTTAAGGGCCCACTGGGCACCAGGCTGGGTCCCAGGTCTGTGGTTCACGCTTCCTATTCTTGGCAGCCCATCTTTTAGAGTGGGCAGGTGATGCCCAGCTGAGGAATTGACTTATGAGTGCACAGTCTGTCAGAGACTGGGAGGTGGGAATGGTGGGTGTCAGGTACCAAGTGCGACCTCTGGAGCAGAGGCTGGCCTTGTGCACTTTGCCACTCCCCAGGGTGGCATAGCTCAGCTTGAACGGGTGGAGCTTAAGGTCCGTTTCTCCCCAAGTGTAAGTGTGACCCTGTTGTGACCTCTACAGGAAAAATTGCTGGGTTTGATGTCACTGCCAACCAAGGAGCAGTTTGAAGAGCTCAAAAACAAAAGGAAGCAGGATACAGAAAGGAAGAGGATACTGGAGAGACAGGTGTGAAGGGCCTGGGCAGGTGACAGACACTGCCTCCTGGTGACCCACTGGCTTCTGATGTCCATCTGCCTGTGTCACCAGAGCCCTGCTCATGCATGTGTGTGGTTGCTCTGCTGTTTCTGTCTCTCTGCTTCTGTGTGTGTGTGTGTCTCCCTCTCTGTCTCTCGAGTTTGGTTTTGTGTTGCAGCTCAGGCATGTGGTGTCTCTCTCTTTGGTGTGTTTACTTTCATCTTTTGTTCTTGGGCAGTGTGTGCCCACCTGTGGAAACTAGAACAATTCTTTCTTGCTTTGTCTGTATGATCCTACTGCTTCTGATGCCGAAAACAAGAGATTGGTAGAGGGAGCACTTGATGGGGGTCCAAATTGAAAAATGCAGTGTTAAACAGAAAATAAGCAGACCTGCTGGCTCATGACTGTGATCCCAGTTTTTTTAGTAGACTGAGGCAGGAGGATCACAAGTTCAAACCTAGGTTAGGGAACTTAGTGACTTAGTAAGAGCCTGTCTCAAATCAGAAAAATAAAAAAGGCTGGGGATATAACTGTGCAAAGGTCCTAGGTTCCATCCCCAGTATCCCAAAAAACACAAAGTAGCCAGGTATAGTGTCTGCATTTGTATTCCTAGCTACTTGAGAGGCTGAGGCAGGAGGATCGAGTGTTTGAGGCTGCTGGGCAATTTCATGAGATCTTGTCACTATAAGGGAAAAAAGGAGGGCTATGGGTATAGTTCAGCAGTAGAATACTTGAGGGCCTAGTTCAATCTCTGGCATCCCCAGAGTAGAAACAAGCAGCTCTTCAGGACACAGTTTCTCTGTTCATCCTGAGTGGATGGCAACACGGTTGACAGGTGAGAGACAGGGAAGCGTATGACAAGTATGTAGCTTGTGACTGAGGCAGCTGCTCCCTAACCTGCCACTCACTTTTGAAAATCAGAGACTGCCCACCCTTTCTGTCAGCAGAGGGGCTTCCCGATCCAAAGGAGGGGTGGTGGAGGTGGATAGGGTGGCAGAAGGCAGACTGCCTGGCTCTGTAACCCTGTAACCCTGGCTCTGGTTCTCCCCAGGCTGCCTTGGAGTCACAGCGCAGGCTGGAGAGCAGGCACCATGGCCTGGCAGCCAATGGAGACGCAGCTCCCACAAGAAAGGCTGAGGGCTGGCTTCCACTGCCAGGGACGCAGGGCCAGCGCGAGGACCCTGACCCCCTTCTGCAGCAGATCCACAACATCGAGTCATTCATCAAGCAGGCCCAAGCTGCCGGCCGTGCCGACGAGGTGCGCACCCTGGGGGAGAACCTGCGGCAGCTACAGGATGAGTACGACCAGCAGCAGACAGCCAAAGCCATCGAGCTGTCCCGCAGACAGGCCGAGGAGGAGGCCCTGCAGCGTGAGCAGCTGCAGAGGCTGCAGGAGCGAGAGTGGGAGCAGGAGCGGGTCACCTCCCTGCACTCTCGGACACGGGCCCAGGACTCACGAGAGGCTGCACCGTTCCTGCTGGAGCCGAACTGGGGCCCTTGCTCACACCCGGCCTTCACACAGGAACTAGGATCCTCCGCAGGCCTGGGTAGCACAGCCTCTGAGATGCCCTCACCAAATACCACGTGGGCCCTGGGCCAGGGGAGTCTCCCCTGGAGAACCGAACCCCAGCAGAGTGACAATGCTCTTAACCCTTTCAGTGGGGATGGCCTTTCCAGCCCTGCCACTGTGCAGGTCATGCTCCCCAAAGAGTACAACCCTTTTGAGGAGGAAGAGCAGGAAGAAGAAGACGTAGTTGCCTCGGCCATTGCCACGGGGAACCCCTTCATCAGCCCTGACAACCCATCGCCTAATCCCTTTGATGAGGATGATGATGAGGACCAAAGCAGGCCCAACTGGAGGCCTGCCAGCCCACCTGTGCCAGGCAACCCCTTTGAGGAGCCTACCAGCACCAACCCCTTTGAGGTGGACAGTGACAGTGGCCCAGAGGCCATGGAGCCCATTGAAGAGGACCTGCTCCTGCAGCAGATCAACAATATCAAGGCCTACATCTTTGATGCCAAGCAGTATGGCCGCCTGGATGAGGTGGAGGTGCTGACTGAGAACCTACGAGAGCTGAGGTGCACCTTGGCCAAGCAGAAGAGGGGCCTAGAGTGACAGCAGGGAGCAGGGCATGCAGCCCAGGTGCTGCTGTCCACACCAGATGTATCTCCATGACAGTAGCTAACACAGACACTCCTGGGGGACTAGCCTTCACTCAGTGGCTTTTCCTACCTGCCTTGTTTTTTCTTGGGGTTTTCTCCTTTCAAGGACTTTGCATTTTTTCTGGGAAGCTGTATCTTGGTGCAGCTCTGTGGGCCAAAGTGGACATGACCACTGGCACCTCATAGTCCCGGCTGCTATGCAGCGTTAGGGTGGCCTCTGAAGGGCAGGCATGCTGGGTCCCCTGGTTGTGCTGCTATGGCAGAAGCTTGTGCCCACTAGGCTGTGAGTCCTTGGGTTTTCCTAGGGTCAATTCTGGGGACCAGCGCTGTGGTGGAGGGAACAGTGGCCATACCTTGGAGGATGTGCCGCCAGTGTCCCCTTTGTTCTCAGGCTACAGTGTGGCTCCCAGTACACTATGCACTGTGACTTTTCCACAAGCCTGCAGGAAAAGACACAGTTAACGTCTAGGTCTCTGTTAGTGCATCTGGGAGAAATCCTACCTGGACGCAGCCCTGAGTCAGGCCTTAGGAAAAGGCTACTGTGTAACTCCAGAGCTGTTGAGCAGAGACCTCCATGGAAAATTGCCAAGAGAACAAGGTCTTCTCTGAGGCTGAGAGTAGAGTCCAGCAAGCTCTGTGCTCTCTAGCCAGCATCCTCCCCCTTGGGCCATCCTAGCTGGGGTGCTGGTGAGCAGTTTCCTCACCAGTGTTAGTATTAAGGAAACAAACTGTTCAGAGGGCCAAACAGCATCCTGCATTGGCCTCTGGCACTTGGGTCTTCAGTTAGGGCAAAAAAGGCAGCTGCCCCTGTGGCTCTACCACAGGGTGGTGCACAGGAGCTGGCTCTGGACTGACCAGCACCTCACAGCTCTAAACAGCATGCTGCAGGGAGCCTGGTAAAAAACAGTAACTTCACTCGCCACTTTACACTCTTGCCTCCCTTGGGGCCATGCTTCCACCAGGTTATGAGGGTGCCATTCATCCGCTTGCTGCTGGAGTGGAGGAGCTCTGGTGGACAGGTTCCACTGAGTCTCTTGACTGAAAAGGGACAAGTTCTGGGTGGGGGACGGGTGGGATACAGGGGACACTGGCAACTGGGCTGTGTTCATGAAGAATGCAGCCCCACTGCATTGTGGACAGTGTCAGGCATACAAGATGTTGCTTGCTGCAGGCCTCTCTCCTTCCCCAGGGTCTAGGCCCTCTGCTGTGGTGCTGGGGCTCAGAAGAGCCAACGTACTGCACTCTGCATAGTCCATCTCTCGGAGCTGGTGGCCTTCTGCCCCAAAAGAAGCTAATGCAGCTTGCCATCAGCACTTTCTGCAGGAGCTTGCACTTTCCATCAGTGGGGTTTCGTTGGAGACGGACTCACCTCTGCTGCTCCCTGAAACCAGCATCAGGTAGCAATCTGCAAGGAACTAAGTGTCAGAGACACACACAGAACATTTTTAAAAACTTAAGAAATTAACTCTCTGAACATACTAATCCAAACTAAAATCAGACTCCTCAGGTTCTGTAGAACTGTCCAGTGGCTGTCATCTTCCAATCTTGGTCTCTGTCCCTGGAGCCTGTGGAGGACAGGTGACAGTGGGGAAGAGACAGCTGTGTGCTCCACTTGTGTGGATGCCTTGCCTTTCTTCAGCCATGGTCACAGAGCTGGCAGAGCCTGCAGTAGCCCTGTCTGGTTGTGTGTGGAGAACAAGTCTGTGCTCAGGTTTGTGTCTCCCCATCTAATACACTAAGGACACTCCCACTTTTAGCCCAGTGTCTGTTGTTCAGATGCCAATCGTCCTTGGTGTCATCAAGAGCCACAAGGTAGTCAGATGGTGCTGGAACACAGTGAGAAATGGGCTTGATCCACTGGTCACAAGACAGTGCTGTGCACATGCTGCCCTGTTCTTGTGTCAGAACCGTTTTTGAAAAATAAACAGCTATGAGTGGTGGGTGTATATGTGCATGTACATTTTGAGTGAGTTACAAGTCCTCTCCTTTTAGTAGCTCAGAGCCTCAAAGCCCTATCTCCTGGGCCTCGGGCCCTCCTAGCACTGCCCCATGTTCCCAGTGTGTTGGTTAGGGATGATGTACACCCGAGCACAGTGCAAGGCCCTGTCTAATGCCTCTGTCCTTTTCACACTGGAAGAAACCGGCACTGCTGCTGGGCCATGCTGGCACAGATGAAGGGACAGGTTAGGAGGGAGTGATATAGGGGAATGAAACTCCTGACCTACTAAGTGAGTTTGTGTTCTCTAAAATCGAAGAATGAATTTTAGGAACAACAGAAGTTAAGAGTAGAATATATTTATTGAGAAAAAGCTGTCCAAGAGAGAGACGGAAGGGGTCCCAAGCGGGTTGTCAAGGACTCTGTCTTTTACAGGGTAAAACTATGGGTTCAAGGTGGGGAAAACTGGGAACTCACAAGGCAGATGGGCATAAGGTGAGATAGAAGTATGGTTAGCCAGTAAGATTAATAGTTCAGGTAAAATTGACTACATTAGGGACAAATAGGGAAGCAAGTCTTGTAGAATGCAGGCATTCTTAAGGAGCAGTGACTTCCCTAGGGGGATGGGATGTTGACTGCAGGCTTTCTAAGGATGGTAGGGAACTAATTAGATTATCAGTCCTTAGGATGTGGATGCATTTGTTTGGTCTTTTGTCTTAAGGCCTGGCCCACAGCAGGAGGTGTCAGATGCCGAAGTTGCCAGGCATCTGTACTGGCTCCATCAAGGACTCGGCCCTGTCTGACTGCCTATAATATTTTTAACTAACTCAGCTGCTTGCAATAGGAATAGGCTCAGGTTGCAGCTGCTTAGTCTTCCTGTACTCAGAGGTCTCAGCTGGCTGGCGAGTGGGGTGGATTGTGGGTCACAGGCTGTACAAGTGATTGGTAAGGTGGGCACAGTCCAGCAGGTCTGACCGAGACTGGGGCCTCACAGGACCTGTGTGGATTCTAGATGGAACTGGACAAGCACCCTGCATGGTGAATTCTTCTCGTAGCCTTGGGACAAGTGCAGGTTGAGTGATGAGCTCCACCTACTTGAGGGCTGCCCTCAAGACCCTGCTGCCCCCACCAGCTATGTGAGGTCCCCAGATTCTATCAGGGTGCAGCATTTCATCCATTGTGAATGCTTCCTGCAGGCTTCCAAGACCAAGAGCTTTGCGAGTGTGGTGCGTGTAGTGAGTTTGAGGGCAGCCTGGAGTATATAGCCAGATCCTGTTTCAAAAAATAAAAAAGACTAAAAACTTCTCTCTTTAGAGCAGGGTCTCAAATTGGGTGTGGTGGTGCACACCTGTATCCTAGGATTTAGGAGGCTGAAGCAGGAAGGCCAGCCTGGGTTACATAGACCCTTTCTCAAATAAAAATAGGGTCTCACTGGGTGGCCAGGCTGGCCTCAAATTTGAGATCCTGTCTCAGCCCTCCAAGTGACTGGTGCACACTGCCCACCCACTAGGACCAAAAACTCTTTTGCCTGGAACCCTTTAGTAGCCTAGCATCCTTTTAAGAACAGTTTTAGCACTTCTGATTTTACCTTGACACCCAGAGCTTGAAAGTTGTTAAGCAAAAACTAATACACTGTGTTTTTTGTGTGGGGAATTGGACTCAGCATCTTGTGTTTGTCAGGCAGGCACTTAGGCCACTGAGCTATGTCCCTGACTTTTGTGGACTCAAAGGGCAGAGTGGGCAGGACTCTGCTTCCCTAGGGGCAGGGAGCTCAGCCACTCTGGCAGGGCCTAGAGCCACTCTTGGAAGAGCTGTTGAGACTGCGGGGTAGCAGCAGCATCTTTGTCTTGGACACTCTCCCTAGTGGTTGTCCCTAGAGGCTTCCTGGCTAGGGCCAGCAGGAGTTAAGAAACGCTGATGGCCCACAGAATGCTATGTGTCATCTTGAATCATGGAACCTTCACTTCCCACACCCCACACTGCCTGGCAGGGCTCTGGGACAGTGAGAGCGGATCATAGCTGGAAACTACAGGCTGAGGACCCAGGGTAGACGCTAAACATAATTCCTGGCCAGTTTAACACATCCTTACTCTAGAGGCTCATTTACTTTATCCCTATTTCACAACACAGCCAGTGTTGATCCCACTTTTCCAAAATACAATCATGCCTATAATCCCAACACTGGGAGGCTGAGGAAGAGAATTGCAAGCTCAGGCCATTTGGAAATTTAGCCATTTAGCATGATCCTTTGTTCTGTCTTGTTTTGTTGGATTTCACTATCTTAAAAAAAAGCAAAACAACTCCCCACCCTGGGAATGAACTTCTGGAAGACTTTAAATCACTCCCCACATTTCAAAATAATGGATATAAACCTTTATATATTTATGTATATATTTATTAATTACCAAGTTGATCTAGAGAGCAGGTCCGTCCAAAGCAAAAGATAAAACATGGCTGAACAGAACTGGTACTTGAAGCCTCATGGGGGCACCATGGTCCCCAAAAGCACAAAGACCAGAAAGTGACTGTTGAAAGGTTCCAAGACGGGAAGGACACCCAGCATCAAGGTGCATGTCGCCCTCTGCTGGATGACAGGGTGGGCATAGTATGGTACTCACTTAACTGAAATGTACTTGGGCAGCGATTTCAAGTCTTCCAGGGTGGGGAGGTTGGTTTTTTGTTTGTTTGTTTGTTTGTTTGTTTGTTTGTTTTTGGTAATAAAATCCAACAAAGCAAGACAGAACAAAGCCAATTAAAACATTGTGGCAAAACTGGTATTTCAAAGCAGGATACCAGGAAAACAACAATAGCTACTGTAGTATATCTTGTTATCTTCACTATAGTTGTCCATTCCATCAGGTATAGCAAAATCAAAACAAAACAATAAAACCATTCAAAACAGAACATTGAATAAAGCAAAACAATCAGAACAAAGCAAATCAATGAAAACAATTTTGGACTTCAAAGACAAGATAGAAGGAAATGCCCCACATTTGCTACACAGCACACTGTCATTCTCCCAAGAGGTGCTCAGACCGCGCCCCAGGCCTGCATAATCAACCCAAACAACACAAGTCTTTAGTTGCTTTAAGTGTCTTAGTTGCAGTCAACTCAGCCTGTCCCCTGAAGCATCCAAGCATCCTGTTGCTTTGGGGTGGGGACACCCACGGTGTTTGATTTTCAGCCTGGGCACCAGCAGGCTCTCAGGAGGTGCTGTCTGACTTTTGTCTCCCTGGAGCCCTAGCAGCTTGTGTGGCTTACCAGAAAGACTGGCTAGTTGATTTCTTGGTTGGTCCCCCAAGCCCCAGCATCAGGAAGTCTCCTTTAAAAAAAAAAAAAAAAGGTGTTGGGTCTTTTGAGAAAGGATTTATTTTAATTCAGGCTGGACTTGAACTCACTACATTGCCCAAGTTGACCTCGAACTTGGCAGCTACCCTCCTTCGGGCCTCCTGAGTGGTGGAATTACAGACATGTTGTACCATGCCCAACCTCAGGAGGTTCCATGAGAGGCTTCTGTCTTCTAAGATTTGACTCAAGGATGGTGAATCCATCTGACAACGTTGGGGACCCTGGAGGGGAGAAATACTGCAGAAAGGCCTTTCTAAAAAGGAGTCAATTGTTGACTTTGGTGCTTTCTCAGGGTGGAGTTGAGACAGTGTCTGACTATGTGATTCAGGCTGGCCATGAACTCATTATGTAACTCAGGCTGCCCTTAAATTTGCAGTGACCCTCCTGCCTCAGCCTCCTGACCACTGGGATTATAGGCATGTGCAACCACGTCCAGCTCTTATGTTTTAATGACATAATGTTTTAGGTTGATAGGCCTTTGAGCTCAAGACTCGTGTGGCAATACCTGTAATCTACATTTTTGTAATGCCTACTGAAGAATACTTATTGGAGATTATCTTGGCCTTAGTACTGGGCCTCCACACTTAGTGGGAGGTAAGCATATAAGAGAGATCAATTGTGCATCACTTCAGATGACCCAAGCCCTGGTGTGCAAGGACCTGGGTAGGTTCTTCACTGAACTGTTGACAGCACTTCTGTTTTTGCGGGGGGGTGCGGTGCTGGGCAGCACTTCTTTAGCCACTATCCCCTGAGAGGTGGAAGGTAGAACATTGTCACTTCGAAGGGACGTAGGAAATCCATATCTAGAGATAATCTCTTGGGGAAGCATTCTATTCTGTAGCCTTTTCAGAGCTAGCCAGAAAGGTTTTGTTCGTCCCATAAAGGTGTTAATAAAAACTAAGAAACTGAATGGAGTCTACCTCTGCCAGCCCCACTGAGTATGGCCCACACTCTGAGCTGTAGCTTCCTGGTGAGGAGGCTTAGGTCTGTGGGTTTAGGATGAACCCCCAGCAGAGGTCTGCAAAAGAACCACGGCCTACTTGCTGTCCTTGGTCGTTCTCACTCATACAGCAGGAACCTCATGATTCCTTAGTATTTTCCGTCACAGTGATGAAGGGCAGTGGGGGAGACGTTTACTTGAGTTGGCATCCACCTGGCTCTGAATGTGACACAGGTCAGGCTTGGGCACCTCTGGGGTGAGCAGGAGATGAAGCTGAGGCTCTTGGGTGGGCACTGGAGCAGCACAGGCTCAGGAGACCCAGCTGCACTTTCACCGCATGTTGGCATCTTCCTTGTAGCAGTGCAGTGGATAGTTACTTTAGGTGACAGTGGACAACTTCTGGTAAGTTGTGGGCATTGGGTATGGGGTTCTCAGGTGGAAAGTGAGACAAGTAGGAAGTAGAGTAGCAAGATTATGTGAGGAGCGTCTGTGGAGAGACACTTCAGGATTCTCAGGTAATAAAGCTGAATAGCGTCAAAGACAACATTCTGTGAGCCAGTGAGAACCCTTCACTCTAACAGGAAGTTGTTTAATGAGCAGTGTGAAGAGGCGGGAGATCTTCAAGTAGCTGTACAGGATCCTTTGCTAAAAAAGCAGAAATGGCCCAGCCAGCTCAGGCCACAGTGTCCTGCTGCTATGACTGATGTTCTCCAGGCCTTTGAAGGCTCTGAGGCCTGGACAAGAACCCCGATGTGCTGCCTGTGCTCAGGTCCATATGATTGAAAGGTTGTCAGGTTGTGGTCCTCCCAAGGTAGGGCTTGAGGAGAGAGGCTTCTGGTTTATCACAGGCCTCTTACCGTCTCTGTCCCAGGAAAGGGGTATTTGGGACTCACACAGGGTTTAGCTAATAGGCCATCTCCAGGGAATGACAGCTGGCACAGCCAGAGAAGCCTCAGAAAGCTTGAAGTTGCTTTCTGGTACCATGGGCTGGAGGGCGTGGATGGTCTGTGTGTGCTGAGGTGTATGCGCTTGATGCCCTACAGTTAAAACGAAGTAGTGGGGACAGCAGTTGAGCCTCAGACTCTGAGACTTGATCTCCCTTGTCAGCCATCAAATGTTGAACCAAATGATCTTTTCAGTGGAAAGCAAAGAAGGTCTTCTACATGCTGTATACCAGCGCTGCCTTTCAGGCACTGGAGTTCCTAAGCCAAGGTTGTGCAAGCCATAGGGCTTCCCTGGAGCTCTTGTAAGGACACTTCAGGCAACAAGGAATTAGCTGGATGTGGTGGCACATGCCTGTAACCCTGGCACTCAGAAGGATGAGGCAGGAGAATCCCTTCAAGTTTGAGGAACTACATAGTGAGTTCAAGGACAACCTGAATTACATAGTAAGAGCTTGTCTGAAAAAAACAGAAAACAACAACAAAAAGGAATTGGAACTCATGGGCCACACATCTCTCAGGTCCAGGTCTATAAATCATCAGGTAACAGAAGGAGCCTGGCCCAGCAGTGCTGAGTCAGGGCCACTGGGTGTTTAGGAATGACTGCCTTGTGTACACACAGTGATCCTTGCTGGAAGGTTAGAACAGGTATCACAAGGAAACTGACAAGGCACGCAATGCTCCTAGTGTAAGGGCTTGTTCATCAGAGGTTGTAACCCAGTTTGGGCTTCTGGTTAAAGAAATACTCTTCCTAGGGTGGGAAGGTGTAAGGATCTTTTAGTCTGATCACTTAGTGGGTGCCAGTACCAGGGGCTTGACAGAAGGGTCAGTAGGTACAGTCTTTGCATTACTGTGAGAGGCAACCACTACTGTACTTGTGGGGCTGCTAGATGAGTGAAAGACTGTTAATAAGTCTTGGTCCTTCAAAAGGACTAGAGAGTCAGGCACCACCACAAAAGCATGGGTAAGGAGGAAATTATTTTATAAATGACAAAGAGGAGGAGTAAAGCAGTGTGTATCAGAGTCATATTGATGCCCATAACCCAACAACGGTCCAGAATGGGAGGTAAGGACAGAATAAGAGACTCACTGCTGAGCAGGAAGCTAAGGTCTTACCTGTGACATCCAGTGTCACCAAGGATGGTCCCTTGATGGTGGTGATTGAACTGGGTACTGACTGCAGCCTTTGCCTCCTCATTCCAGGGACAAGGCTAGGCACTGGACCAGGGTCCTTCCATCCTGGGGACAGTGAGCCCTTCAGTGCCTTATTTTGTCTCATTTAGAGCAAGGTGACACCCTTCTGTCAGCAGAAGTGACACTGTTAAGTAGCTTGTTTTCCTTGGGGGGAGGGGCCATGGCTGAGGTAATATCCAGTGACCAGCAATACAATGGGAAATTCCATATACTTTGTGTCCTCTTGTTTTAATTTAATATTTTTCTTTTTTTTTTTCTCATGGTGGCACTGAGGGTTGAACTCAGAGCCTCATATATGCTGGGGGTCCTCATTGCCTCTGCTGCTGAGCCACATCCTTGGCCCTCTAATTTAATCTTAGCTTTGTTTCTCCCTCTTTTTCATCTCTAAAACCTAGTTATAAAAAAGATTAGCTAAGACAAGTGTGATGGTGTATGCCTATAACCCTAGCACTTGGGAGGCTGAGGCATGAGGCTCACTACCAATTCAAGGCCAGCCTGGACCACATAGACCGTCTCAAAAATGAACAAAAAAAAATAGAATAGCATTTAGTAGGTCATCACTGGGAGTTTAGGTCACAAAGATGACATCTTTTGTAATTTTTTTTAATATCAGGAGCTGACTGGATAAGAAATATTTTTAAAGATCCCACATTCAACGATAATATGCATAGTATGCTTGTGCAGAACCTCCTTAAGTTATTTAAGAAGTATAGAAGATTTTCATTTGGTCCCTGATCGATGGTATCAATTTAGAATAATTTATGGGTTGACTTTACTGGCCTTTATTTTTGGGGGTAGGTTTGAGAGAGTCTCACTGTGTGTTTCAGCTCGGCCTGAGACAACTCCAGGTCCTATAAGGTACCTGTGGTCAAGGGTATATGGGTCTTCAGTGTAATATCTGGCCCTGTAGTTACTTGGGAGCTGACTCTGTAAGAATCTGTCCTAAGAGTTTATAACTATTAAATAAGATGTCAGAAAATTTCTATTTTTTAAAGGAGCATCTGAAAAATTACCTGCTTGATTTTTTTTAGGTCTTGTGTAGAGAGATTGTCAGGCTCTAACTGGTCAAATCTACCCAGCAGCTCCTGAAGTGGGCATGTGTGTGCTGGCGTGGCCACAGCCATTGCTGGGGACCTGAACAAGGGAAGTGCCGTTGTCAGGGTTTGTAAAGGTAACAATTTAATACAGGACACATAATTTCGAGAATTATTTTACGATAGTCACCCTAAAAGTTAAATACAAAAGATGTGCAGGAAATCTGTCCTCACACTAAAGACCCAAAGAATCCCACTGAGGGCCCGGATCCTATGGCAATGTCCTGCATGAGTCCAGCCAAAGATCTAGAGCCCATAGCAAGGCCCTGCACGAGTCCAGATGGAGGCCTAGAGCCCATAACAATGTCTCATGCAAGTCTGTTTTATGGATCTGTGCTGGAAAGGCCTAAAGGTCAGTGATGGAAGCTAGAAAGTCTGTGCCAGCGGGATGAAGGCTCAATGCCAGCAGGCTGAAGGATCTTCATGGGAGCCAGGAAGCAGTGCTCAAACTAAGAACCAGAGCACCCCTGAAAAGTACCACTGCCATCCTCAGCAATAATGAGGTCCCGAGTTCCTCCAGTGATGAGAACAGCCGAGTTTATATCAGGAAAGCTAGCGCAATGAGCTCCTCCAGGAGAAAAAATAGCACCATTTCTTCCTCTCCAGTTCTTTTTATGCTGTTGGCAACAATTCTCAGGTGGGCCCTTCACACCCAGCACCATGCTGATTCAGTTCAGCTGAGTGTTACAAGTTGACCATCACAATTGACCTGTGGTCAATTCACCACAGGTAGCCAGTGTCTGTGTTTTGTTCTGAGCATCAGCAGTATCCCCTGGTCAGGAGATGGCTCAAAAGATAATCACCCAAACAAGGGGTTCCATTTTACTTTTGAGTGTCGTTGCATGGGATCAGATTTCCACTGAGGACAGGAGTCAGGATTATCCCACAAACACAGCTCATATATGATACCTCCAACCATTTCCCTGTCTTGTTACCAGAGTTCTAAGTGCAGCACCATCACAGGAAGCATCTGAGACGGTTCAATAGGACATTTCTGTGAGGAAAAGGACATGTGGCTGAGAAAAGGTGTCACCCTCCCAAGAAAAAGAAAACAGAGTGCAAAAATTGTCCCTTTTCACCCCTCCACATGCCTCCTTTTTCCATTCTTCGTTGTTACATTTGATGCCTAAAATAAAGACTGCATTTCGATGGCCATGTTTTGAATTCCTTTGAATACTACAAACTGTAAAGTGGAAATGATTTTCTAGAAGTTGTGGCAAGTTTTCCTGGTAAAGTTAAAAGGCATTTTTATGGCAATTTACTTTGGGTTTCAGTATACTGGGTTGTTCTTTATTTTAAAATGTTAATCATTAAAATACCATGGACCCTGAACTAGCTTAATTCCTAATCATGAGTAATTATTAACACTTAGGGGCCAAGAAAAATTGTCCACATTTCTTTTACTTCAAAAGACTAGTTAGTAATGCCTCTCATTTGTGTTTCTTATAAAAGAAGTGCTGTGTGACCACTGTTTTCCATGGCATAAGAGCAATGCATGCAGAGGATGAAACTGGCTGTTACACATTGTGATAATTAGTTGTGGTCCCAACTTGAGTAGGAAATGCCTATCAGGCTGTGACATAGCCTGTAGCACAGTTCTGGTGTGTCCAAGAAGATTAACTGGAGAGGGAAGACTAACTGGGGAGGGAAGACCCAGGATGTGGGTGGCACCAACCAATAGTTTTAGAGCCTGGATGCAATGAAGGGGAAACAAGAAGGGAGGTTTCCTTTTTGCTTCTTCAGAGGAGCACCAGTCTTCACCATTGCCTCAGGACATCTCCATCTCCAGGCTTCCAGGGCAGACCCTCAGCAGACTCTTGCAGGAAGCTCCAGCCCTGGATCCTCTGGCTCTGCAGCACAGACCTTTTGCATCTTCCCACCCCTGACTCTGCAGCTGGCCATTGTATCCACTTTGTAAATCCTTTATACTAATAAATCTATTTCTCTAGTGAACCCTAATCAATATGGATTTTGATACCAAAGAATTGGGGGTAATTGCTGTGACTAGCTGGCCATGGGGTACGGAAATCTTTGGAATAGGTTTGTGGGAGGAGTTTGGAAAAGTTTGGAAATGCTGACTGGAGAAGCAGATGGGAAAGACCAGGCTCAGAGAGTTTAGTTGAAAACAAGGACTTGCTGCATCCAGCACAGCTCTTGAAACTCAGGAGGGAGGACGGCGAAGGATGAAGATGAGTCAATATAGAAAAGCTGAGGTCAGGTGGAGCCTTTCTCCTGATGGGAGAAAAGAACTGCCCAGCTCCCGCATCATGTTTATTTACACAATCAGCATAAGACGTTTGCAGAGAGTTTGAGGGAGGGTAGGATCTGGGGCAGAAAAATATCTAATCTTCAGCAGGACAGCATGTCTTGGTGGTTTCACAAAGATCAAGGGGGGAAGTATCTATATTATCAGGTGAAGGTCAAATCAGTGTGTGCGTCAGCTCCCTGAGCTCCACACTCTTCTTGTGGGGCCAGTCTCACAAGAAGCAGTGCCTTGTCCCAGATTCCTGAGGTACGGACAGTTGCCCTCAACAAGGACTCTGTTGGCAGTTGGACTCCAGGGGATGTGTTGTGCTTTGGCAAAAATTTTATCTACATTTTGTTCCTATCCTGAATCTTTCAGGGGATTGAGATTAAGAGCAATCAACTAATTATTGTGACAGAGGAAATTTCAAGGCAGCTGAACATTCAGGCAGTGGCTTGGGTACTGATGGGAGCTTTTAATCAGCTCTACCTTGAGAATCCCTGGAATTCCACCCTACAGAACATCGAAATCCTTAAGAGAAGAGGCAGAATTCTCAGGTAAGGGATGGTCCTACTTCAAATGGCTCAAATAATATTGATGCTATTGATCTAATATTAGTGAATGTATGAGCTGAATGCTATTGGAAAGTTTAGACCATCTTTCAAAAGGGAGATGACAACTGTACTGAGATAATCAAGGCCCTCATAAATCTTCCTTCTGGGTGTGATGTTGGAGGAGTAGGCTGGGGTGGTAGAACAGCCTGTCACAGCTGAATCTCTGTGTTGCTCTCTGATATCTCCCATTATTTCATTTCTTTCTCTATATTTACAGAGCTGAGCTCACTAAAACCTGCCACATCATCACACTTGGCAGCTAGTAATAGTCTAATATTTCTGTCCTGGATTTGATTTGTTTCCTATGCTGGGCATTCACAGTTTCCATCATTTCCTTAAACTCTATTTTTAAATCTGTATCTGTGCTAGAGTCACTACACATGTCTTTCATTGTGATCACCATCTCTGTAGTAATCTGAGAAATTATTTCTGATTTGATGTCTAGAGTCTCATTCGCTTTGTTACCACTGCAGAGCACAGTGGATTGCTCTACCTCATTGCTACCTGGGTTTGCCTGTGGTGAGATGAACATCTGGGGTTGCATCTTAAATGTCTTTTCATTTTATTTTTAGTTAAATTACTGAGTTGATGCTTATAAATTGCCTATGGTGAGTAGCTTTATTGCTTGTACTTAGAAACTTTAGTGAATGACCACTTCCCATTGAAGTTGAAGAGAGTCCACTTCAGTGGGCATCTCCTGTAGAACCTCAGAGTCACAGCCAGTGTAGACAGAACTAGCAGCCTGGCTACAGCTACCCAAGTGCCCTTGGTGTCCTTTCAGTAGCATGGATATTACTTATTTGAGGGACCTCCCTCCCTGTCTCTTGGAGGGTATCCCTGTGGTGGGCCATGTGACCTGCATGTCCTGGTGGATTTGGGCCCAAACCCCAGCTACAAGGGACAAGAAAAGCAGAGGATTTCATGTGAGTGTCCAAGAGAGACATCCAACAGCCAGGTGCCCTCCTCCAAGTCTCTGTCTCACTTAAGGGTTAAAGTGTTGTGGCTCACAAGGCCTACAGGTCCCTTTGAGAGTTTTCCATTCTATGAAGAAACTTTGTAAGTGGACACAGTGGGTTCACCTGTTGTGTGTGCAAAGAGGAAAAGCACAAAGGTAATGAAAGAGTGGAAAAAGCATTATTTGTAGGAAGCAAGGAGAGCTTGTGGGCTACCTGCTTAAGCGTCATCTCCTGATCAAAGGAAGGAAGGGATTTAGTCATGGGGTGGAAAACAGACCAAACTGGAAGAAACAGCACCAAGAAGGTTTAGGAGGCAGTTTATTGCACTGGAAACGTAGACCCACAGGATGATGGAAGAATCAAAAGATTAGTAAATATTGGAAAATTATAAGACTAATTTTTTTTCTTAATTTCTTTGAAGACTAATGATCATATAAAGGAAAAGCAACAGAGTATTGTGGAATTTATAACAAAGGCTGATGCTACATACCTGTAATCCCTGCATTCAGGACGCTCAGGAAAGGTGATCTTCTGTTTGAAGCCAGCCTATGCTACATGGTGAGTTTGATGTCAATGTGAGCTACATTATAAGACCCAGACTTAGGAAAAAAAAGAAAGAAAGAAAGAAAAAAACCAAAAAATTAAAATTAAGAAAATATAAGTTGAGGGATAGGAATTGGTAAAAGTAATTTTAATGTACTAGTTTATATTTACATATATAGTGTTGACATAGGGTATTGTAATAGGTGAGAATACATATTATGTAATCTCTAGACTCTTTCTCTTAAAAGACTTAATGTACTTTAAAGTAGTTGAGAGTGTTAAAGTTCTTGTTTAATATGAAGTATATAAGAATTTAGTATATTAAACCTGAGAAATCCTAAAAATATTTTATATTAATAATAAATTATTTAAAGCCATTATGTTAATATGTATTTTAATAAAAAGTAGCTATATTTCAGGCCAGAAGTCAAGCCTACTGAGCAGATGGCATTGTTTTTATTTTTCTGTCTCCTTTATGTCTTGTTTGAAAGGAGGGAGTAGCAGTCCTACATTTTATCACTGTATGCAGTGGTAATGAGATAGTATTGTGCACGAAATTTGTGGAAAAACTGATCTTATTGTGCTTGTAAATGGCACGGGGGGAGGGTTTCTCATTGCCTGTTGATGGAGAGGGTATAAAAGACTTCAAGGCCTGTGTCCTTTTAATGTCAGTTACTATTTGGAAAGGGCACACTGAGTCAACAGTAAGTATAATGGGTCTGGCATGTCCACTTTCACATCAGCCACAGTGGGACATTTCACAGTGTTAAAGGGTGAAGATTGCTCCAGAAGATGTGGTCAGAGTGAGTGCATGTGGAACTATATACAGAATTCTAAAGCACACTGTAAAAGTGAAAACACAAAGGGGAAAAGTGACCAATCAGAAATCAGGTCTTTTAAAATTCTTACTTGGTAACTTAATTTACAAAGCAAGAAAAATTCTCACTTGGTAATTTAATTTATGGAGCAAAAATCTATAAAGACAGAAAGCTTGGCTAATTTTTTGACTAATGAGTTTCACTAATTTGATTTACTTGATGTTTATAAAACATTCCATCTAGCTGGTACCAAACAGGAATTTCTTTTGCAGTGCACATAAAACATCTGCACAGAGACTCATGTGCTGCCTAATGCATTCATAAAATTAAAATTAAACCAATAATATTCTCCAACTATCCAGAATTATATTTGAAAAAAACAACAATTTCCTAAAAGTCCTTGAAGCATAAAGAAAACACTTCTAAATAATTCATTCTCAAGGGAAAATAATTCTGAAAAGCAATTAGAAACTATTTCAAATGAGTAGTCTAAGCCTGCATAATAGTTGCCACTCACTGTGCACCCAGATAAATGTATACTTTCCTTTTTTTTGTACCGGGGATTGAACTCATGACCTCGCGCTTGCCAACATAATGAGGCAACAAGCTAACATAATGAGGGGCACCGATTGGTTGAGTTACACTTATCTTATGAGTTGCAGGTGGTGCTGGCATGTCAAGGCTGGTTGAGTTTTGTTATTTTCTAATTATGGGGTCAGGCTGCACTTCCCAGTCCCATCCTTGAATAGTGTCCAGCTATAAGTTTTTTTGTTTTGTTTTTTGGTGCCAGAGATTGAACTCAAACCTCACGTTCGTCAAGCAGGCACTTATGCCGTTGAGCTAAACCCCCAGCCCCGAGCTATAAGTTTTTAAATTGCCTTTACATTTAAAGTTGCCATTATATACAGCGATGAGACCAGAGCTCCCACTTGAGCCTTGCCCAGCTGGGCGGCAGTGTATATGGTTCTGAGTGGGCTGTGAAGTTGCAAGCCAGGGCTCTGCTGCCCAGGCCCAGATCCCTGGTCTGCTATACCCTATGCACCCCACTGTCACCCCTCACCCCACTATCGCCATCCTTCCAATGCCTCACCTTGCTTGCTCCCTCTGCCCACCCAGCCCTAGGACAGCTTAGTCTCCCCACCCCCTACCCAGCAGAGAGCCTCCTCTGCAGCCTTCGCATTCTCCTGGGCTAGAGGGAGTGAGTGCTCTGTCTCTGAGGAACATGGAAGCAGCTCCTGGGACTCCTGCAAGTTAGGAGCCATGCACAGGACCTCTATATTCTCCACGCAGAGCCCTATATTTGGAGGCAGCCAGCTCTCCACACCCTGTGCCTACCCTGCCTGCTGGAGCTGCTGCAGGATTGAGGCAGAGGCCTACAGGGACACTGGGTAATGCTGAGAAGCTGTGTCACCATCCAGCACATGAGGGTTCTCTCACTGCCCTGTCCCCAGGGTTGGGGGGGTCTGAGGATGCTGGGCCAGTTCTCACTTCATTCAGGGAAAAGTCTTCTGATTGCACTAAAGACAGAACGATGCTGGGATTCACCTGTGCATGCAATCTGTCACCCAGTGCTGAGCCATAGCAGAAGGTGGGGTGGAAGGGGTTGAGACCCAGGGCCAGTTTCAACCCCTGCTCTCTGCCAGGACCTGTGGGGAGTCCAGGGGACTGGGTCTTTGAAAGTCAGGGTTCCGTTCACCTAGGAAGTGGTCAGTGGATGGTGGCCTTTGATGCCATCAGAGTCTCTAGTGCCTCCCTGGGCCTGGGCAGCTGATATCCTGAGCCTGGGTGGCTGGAGCCCTATGAGGTAGACTGTGACCAGAGGAGGACCCCAGCCACCATCAGCTTGGCCACCAGCATCAGTAAGGGCTATATGAGAGTTGGAGCTGGATGGAACCACCAGCCCTTCATGATGCTTGGTCTTTTCAGGGTACAGCGAGGTAGATAAAGAATGGGTAATGGAGGTGTAGTCAGGAAGTATGTGGGAGGGGTTCTCATTGGTGATGCAGAGGAAGGACAGGGAATATTTAAGGGCTTCCCAGGGAAAAGGAGTGGCTTAGAACCTTGGCACTATTTATGCAGAGGGGCACCTGCTTGCCAAGCCTTCCTTGTCACTGCCTTGTCCAGGTCACTGTGGCATCACCCTAGTGGGTCTTCCTGGGCCTGGTGTGCTCTGCCCAGCTCTGTAACCAGCAGTTTCCCACATGCTTGAGCCATCTACTGTACATGTATGGACTCACCCATCTCTCTGGCACTTCTGTGGTGTGCACCAGTGGCCTCTCCAGTGTACACAGCACAGAGGGGTCACTAACTTGCCTGAGGTCCCCCAGCTTATAATGCAGCTGAAATAGAAACCCAAGTTCCTGATCATGCCCAGGCCTCCTGTGCTGAGGTGCCCCTCTGTGTCCTTGGGTTTTACCTCCCTCGTTTGTCATACTCCACTGAGAATGTCTATTTCTCCAGAGTGGGGGCTTGGTTGGGGACATCACTGTACTGGCACAGCCCTGGCCCAGAACAGGTGCTCAGTCAGTGAACACAGTGAAGGGAGGAGGTCGCTGGCCAAGCGACTGCACATGACACACAACCCTCTGTTTACATCTCAGTGGCCAAATCTCATCCAGAGTGATGGGGAAGTGTGGCCCCTACAGGAGGCGGTGGCACCTGGGGGCAGCCTAAGGGCCACTCCAGTATGTGAGACACATCATGAGTCAGTGGGACTCCTGTCCTTGACTAGCCAACATGGAGCTCTATAGAGAGTTGTGCGTAGAGAAGTGGCCACCTGGCAGGGCTACCAAGTTCATGTTTAGGGGTAGGCAGGGCCTCACAGGGTTGGAGGACAGCAAGGTCCCCAGGCAGAGCTTCCTGCTGGTGAGTGCCCAGCATGTTGGCCATTCCAGTGTGATCCAGAGCTGCCCAGCCTCCCCGCCTGTCCTTGCTGCCCATCTGGCCAGCCTGGGCTTCTGGCCCCCACACCTTCCTTCTGGCTGCTCAGCTATGTCCTAGGTGCTGGTATGGCCTGGGGATGGCTGTGTCCTCCCTTTTGTCCTGTCTGGGCTGCAGGCTGGAGCATCCTGTACTCATGACTCTGCATCCTTGCCCCCTTGCTCTCACCTGCCCTATGTGACACCAGTGGCACTGCTGTCCTCTGCCCTCAGACTGTGCCCCAAACTGGCCACCTTTTCTGCCTTGCTCCCAGGAGAGGCCCAGCAGGTTCCCCTTGGTGCAGTCAGAGGGAGCTTCATAAGCGTAGGTACCCAACTCTTCTCTGTCCTGTGCAGAACATGCCCAACCTCTGGTCCCACCACTGCCTTCTTCCCCATTTACCCAGGGCCCTGCCCCAGCCACCTGGGGATAGCTTCAGGGTCCCTGGTCCTGCAAAAACTGTTCTCCCCACACAGGCTCTACCCAGAGAGCTCCTGGCCACTTGGGCTCTGTCCCTTGTCCCTGCCCAGAAGCCTCTGTGGCTCCTGCGGGGCCCCTCCTTCATTATGCAAGTTTGGCCTTCTGGGCTCCCACCTGTCACCATGCCAGGTGTCTACAACTGACCCTGTCCACTGCTGTTGTCCTCACAGTTCTGTATCTGACAGTACCAGTCCCTGAAAAGCTGGGCCTCAAGTACCGGCACCCCCTCCCCTTACCCACCATGCTCTGAGCTGCTGCAGGGCAGAGAAGCCTGTCGTGTGCCATGGGAACCTGTGGGCAAACACAGGGGGCTGAGCAAGGGCTGGAAGCAGAACTTGAACCATAGCCATTTCAGCAGCTATGAGAAATGACAGTGCTTGCATGGAGAAGGGACCAGGCTGTCCCAGGTCCCTGCATAGGTGTGGGAAGCAAGGCCTCTCTGACACTACTGCTCTGCTATGACCTCTTAGTTGGTGGCTGCTGCCTACCAAGCCTTGGAAATAAGATTTGGGATGTGGTTGTTGTCAGGTGAAAACAGCAGGGCCACCCTGCAGTCATGTGCACATGTTGGGGTATGTGGCACCCAGGAGTCATGTTGGACATGGGGTGGGTACATGCTGCCTTCACCTGCATTGCTGACCAGGGTCCAATAGACAGCTGGCTCTGCCTGCTGAGGTAGAAGAGGGTACCCAGCTCCTGCCTCCTCTGTAGAGGGTGTGGGTGCTGGGTGTGCTCCAGGGCAGAGGGCCCTGAGCTCACAGGGATAGGAAACTGGTCTGGCCAGGGGCATAGCCAAGCCCTCAGGCTCCTCCCAGCTCCCTGAATGGCCAGGTAAGCTCGTGAGAAGAGGACATGTGGCTTCTGCAGGTCACACATGCAGCTGTCTTCAAAGTCCCTCATGCCACCCTGTCTCCTGGGGCCTGCCTGACTGTCAGATTAGCCCAGGGCAGAACCTTCCAGAAGATGGGCAGCACACTGAGGGGAGCATGAGCCTGCCTATATCCTATGGCAGGAGTGCCACCATAGAGTAGGCATTGTCCCCATTGGCATGAGCCTCAGGACAAGGTGACGCCCACAACCCATGCTGGCAGGTGCAGGGGGGCTGTGCTCTGTGCCTGTCCCTGGTAGGCTTGGCTCTGTACTTCCTGGTTAGGGCACCCAGGCTCCACACAGTCCTGCTGTGCCAGCCTTGCTTCCCTGTATGGAGCCACTGTGGAGTCCACCAGAAGGACTGGGCCGTGGCCTACGTGGTGCTTCCTCAGTTCATCCTTGCAGGCCTGCGATGTGGGGCTCATCCAGTCCTCTCACCAGAGGATGTCACAGCCAGGTTCGGTCATATGGCTGTAGGGCTCAAGGCACTGTGGGCCACCAGTGTGCTGAGTCCCAGAAGTGGGGGTTCAGGGAGTGCATCGGAAGGAGGGGACACAGGGGCTACCCAGGAGGGCCTACATGCAGGACTGGGGATGAGGCTCCCTGTGGACAGGCCAGCCCCGTCCACTGGCTTAGGATGAAGGGTTTCATCCTAGCACCTCCCCGTTTCAGGCTTGGAGCCAATGCTGTGAAGGAGGGACAAGATAAGGGCTCCAGACTGGGCAGGAGGGAAGAGGCTGGCACTTGGCCCTGTGCAGAGACCTGCCCTGGCACAGGCCCTGGGCACTGAGCTGAGCACATTTCTCATCTCCCAGGAAGCCCGAAAAGAGCATGCAGTATCTTATTGAGTATGACTTTCTGCCTGATATGCATGGCCCACTTCCTGCTACAGTGCAAGGGCCTGAGCTGCCAGATGGTTGGAGAGTTCCTGGGTAACCTGCAGAAGAAGTTCAACCATGATGTGCTTGAATGAGCTCTGGGCCTAGGGCTGGGGACACACAGATCTATGCTGCACTGGCAGAGCCATCCTCAGGAGCCATTGTGTCCTGTGTCACTCCCACTCACAAAGACACCTTACCAGGCTCATCCTGTAGGCTGTGACATCACAGTCATGCCTGGGGCCAGGTGCCAGAACTCTGCAGAATCCACACTTATCAGATGCTCTGCTCCTTTATGTGACACAGCCTGTCCCCTTATGTGCACACCTGTGTGCAACTGGTGTATATAAATAGATCTTGTGCTGTGTGATTTAGGGAGTGATGCCTACCAAGCAGTCTACGTGTTCAGGATGGATGAGGGTTGTTTTTATTTTTCCCAGGAGTTTAGAAAGTGTGATTGTTTACATTCGAGGATTCGAATGCAGGGATCCAGAGGGCAACTGCACTATCTCCTCCCCTGCCTTTTCTCTTTGAGTCCTGCACACTCACAGGTTTTCACCCATGCAGGTGCTCACATAGCCACCCTGCTCCACTTACACAGGTGCACATGAATACAAAACTCAGACACACAGGAGACTGAGTGACAGCACCACTGGCAATGGCTGTCATATGGTGGACACAGAAGTCTGTGTCCTTCCTGAGCCAGATGCAAGCAGCCTTGGCTTCCTTTTGCCTTCACCTTCTGCTCCTCCACATTGAGGTCCCTGCTGTGTTGTCAGTGTGGCCCTCCTCTCTGAAACCTGTGGCCTGGATGACGAGGGGCAGCTCCCGCCATCCTCTGCAGTACTTCCTGCACCATGTCCCCCCAGCCGGTTCCTGGTCCCTAGGAAATCCGGGCATTATCCACCCACCAGAAAACAGCAGAGGCCTCAGGAAGTCGCGAAGCTCGTGTGCTTCCTGACCTCCCACCATGCACAGCTGCTCAAGAGGCCCGCACCCGCTGCCTCAGGGAAGGGGAGGCCCTGGAGGGAATGAGGCCTTTGGTGACTCCTGCCTCTGCAGCCAGGGCTGATGATAGTGGCTGCAGCTTTGTGACAAAGATGAAGCCTGGTTTCAGGAGGTGACTCTACCCTGATACAGACCCCCTTTCTATACACAGTCACTGTCCCTGGAATGGTGCTGGGTCAGGGTAGGAGAAGCCATGTACTGGATGCTCTTCAAGTTCTGCTCCTACAGATGAGGGTGCCTCAGCTCCCCAAGATGCCCCAGAAGAGATTGCCCCAAACCAACTCTCTCCTCCAACCTCCCACCCCACCTAGAAAGCCTGGGCCCTGGGTCCCCATTGTCAGGCACCTGGGAGCCTTGCAGAGCTGAGGAGATTTACAGCCATGTCCCACGAGGCTGGAAACAGCTAAATGAAAGACTTTTCAGGAAGGCCTCCTCCACGGTTAATTATACACATAAGCAGAACACAAGCATTTCCTGAGGTTTTGGAGTCAATGGCCTCCGGAATGCTCATGCTTTCTAAAGTGCTCTTTGCTGATTTTGGAGCCTGGATGCAACACTCCCTGCCCAGAGGCTGCTGTCCCCCTGGGTGGTGGCAGGGTTGGGGATGAGAGGGGTGAACAGGCTGTGCAGGGATGCTGCTCACTGTGGTGCTGCAGGGGTGGATACACATCCTCAACACACCTGTCCATACCCACGGATTGCTAGCACCCAGAGTGAACCCCGACGTGAACAGGGGACTGTGGGTAACCCCGCATTGGGCAGGTCATTGACTGTAAGAGACAGACCCTCCAGGGTCGGGACCTGAATCTGTTGGGGCTCTCTGCTTTCTGCAGGATTTTCTGAGAAGCCTATAACTGCTCTCCAAATCAAGTCTACATGAAGCAATCAGAAAGTCCTAAGCGTACATAGCCGAGCTCTCCTTTCTGCCACCCTGCTGCCCAGGTCACACCCTCTTGCCCGGACAGCCACACCTTCACTCCTGATGTCCCCTGGGCTCCCCTCCCAGGCTGACACATCCTTGTTTTACCCACTTGGTACTTTGCTGTCTCCTTTTGATAAACCTTGGAGAAACCAGCCTGCCTGCCGCTCCTGGCTGTTTGCACCAACCAGTCCATAGAGGACACCAAGCTCAGAGGGGCTCTGTCACTCACCCACAGTCACACTGCTAGGAAGGGACAAAACCAGGACTTGGTTCCAGACTCACAGGCCCCAGCCACACAGCCTGCCATGTCTCAGCCTCAGTTTCCCATCTGTGGAAGCATTGGGACTGTGGTTGGGGATGGAGGTGATGCTTACAGGGCCCCGGGGCACAGCTGAGAAGGTGGCCCTCTTTCTGTCCCCTGAGGGCCTGGTGGGCTGTGCTGGGCCTGCTCCAGGTTAGGGACATGGGGACAACGGGGGCTGATTTGTAGCCACAGGGGTGGGCAGGCTGTGGATGCAGTGGGAACCAGGAAAGTCTTGCTCTTCTGATCTGGTTTCAGAATGAGAGATCAGTTGGGGAGTTGAGGGCTGAGGCCAAGTTGAGCTACCATTGCCAGCCACCCTTATCCTTAGGTTCTGTCCCCTGCCCAGATGTAGATGATGGTCAGGACATTCCTCTGGAGATGCTGACTGAGATCTATGAGGAAATCTGGAAACAGGAGCTGAGGATGAATGCGGACCATGTGTCCCAGGTGCTGAAGGTGGAGAAGCTGATCATGGGGAAGAAGCTGGTATGTGCTGGGCTCTTGGGCACGTGGCCACCTGCCTGTCGTTCTGACCCCTGACAGGCAGAGCTAGAAAGTGACTTCCAGCTGGATGATCTGAGTGGTGCCTGCAGGCTCAGGGAATTGTAACTGTGCAGAGTCACACTTGAGACCCTGAGGTTCTCAGTGACAGTCCAGCTCTACCAACTCTTTCCTTGGTGACCTGAGCCCCCTGTCCCTCATAGCGCACTACAGTGAGCTCTCCATCTTAGCCACTCCTGGCATCCAAGCTGGCAGAGTTGAGGACCTGCTGCCCTGGTGTATGGTGAGGTGGGCATTACAGTGCACACCCCCCACATCCCCAGATGTATGTGGACATTATCTTCCTTCCCTGTGCTCTTTTTCCTGTTTATTGAATGGCTAAATCATGGGCTTGGCTATGCAAGTATCTCTGTTTCTACCTCTGGCTGCAGCCCACCTACCCTGGGGAGCCTTGGTGTGTCCTGATGTGTCCCTGGCCAGGCCTTGTGCTCTGGGGGCTAGATATCTGGCCTCTGAGTTCACTTTGAGTGACCAGAATTTTTGGTTTTGTGATTCCCTGAACTCACCTCTGGTGGCCCTGAGACCACAGCCACAGTGAGGGCTCCAGGGTCAGGCCTGTGGCAGAGACTCAGCTGTTAGCCCCTGGGGTGGCCTCTGAGGGGCCTGCTCTGCCGACAGCCTGCTCCTGGCCCCAGAATCCAGGGCCTGCTCCTCCCAGCTCCAATCCCACTGTGCTAGCTATGACTGCTGCCTGCCCTGTGGCCCCAGAGTGCACGCACACACACCAGCCTGGCAGTATGGAGCATGTCCCTTCTCTGTCCCCATCCCTGGTGCCCCAGTAAAACACCCAGAACCCCACTCTGCTGCCGTCGACCCCCTCCAGCCCTCATCCCCCTTCACTCTTCTCTTCCTGGGCACAGGGACATCAGTCCCCTGTGCCCCTTCTCCTTAGGATTGGTCTGTGTCCTCCAAGAGCCAAAGTGCTGCCCAAGCCAGGTGCAAGCCTCCCTGATGGGTTCCCTAGCCCTGAGGCCCCCAGCTGTCATCTTGATCACAGCTCAGGGCAGCACCACTACAGTGAGATTGGAGGATGCATGCGTCCTTTTGGAGGTGTTTTGGGCTATTTTGGATATAGCTATGGTTCAGATAATGGAGGAGGCATTTTGAGTTGGAACCACTGAAACCTGTGGGGCCTGGCAGAGAGGGAACATCCTACGGGCTGGAACCAAATTCCAGCCCTGGGGCCTCCTGGTTTGTTGACAGAAGACAAGTGCTTCAGCCCTGTGTACCTCAGTTTTCCCATCTGGAAAAACTTTTTTGTAGACTGGTGACCATACATCTATGGACGGTCAGAAAATGTGAATTTCCCCCAGCAAGGGGTCCTCCATGAATGTAACGGGTTTAGAAGTCTAGTTCTCACCAAAATAACTGAAAGAAGGGCTCAACAGAGTCAGGGTCTTTCCCAAGTCCTTGAGGAAAGTGGCCATCAGGAATTTTCTTTTTACTTTTTGTTTCCTTGAGATAGGGTCTCACCATGTAGTTCAGGCTGGTGAAACTCACTATGTAGTACAGATTGGCCTCAAACTCTGGGTGATCTTTCTGCCTCAGCTTCCCTAGTGCTAGGATTATGGGCATGCACACCTATGCCCGGTAATATTAGCACTTTGAGAGCAGCTCCTGAGGACAGAGTGGGAACAGACGGCTGCTCCCAGCCAGGACCCCATCTGGCCTGTACAGTTGGTGGGAGCTGTTTTGTGTGCCAGTCCTGCAGGCTGCTTTTCAGCAATGCAAGTGGACTTCTTATCTGCAGTTCCTGGGTTCCCACTAGGCTTGTGGTGAAGGCAATGTCTCTCCCTGCACAGATGCTGTCTCTGTTCCATCAGTGCCTGGTCTACTGCTGGCTCTTCAAGGTTCCAGACCCCAACAAGCCCCAGAAACTGGGTTGCATCAGTGCAAAATCTGCCTGTTTAACCACTTGCTGATGGTAGTGAGTGACTCATCTGGCCCTGTGTCTGCCCCTCGGGGTAAGGCAGGGGCTGGCCCAAAATCTTTTGAGTTACAAGGGACAGAATTCAACCAAAACTGCTGCCCACAGAAAGGAGCAGGGTGCTTTGATCTCAGTCCCAGCTGGTTTTTTTTTGGGGGGGGTGCCCACTCCATCAGCAAGACTCCTCCCCTGGGCAGTCTGCTCCTCTGGAGGGGTCTTCACTGGCAGGCACTGTCCAGGAGGAAGGAAGGAGATTGCAGTTCAAGCCCACCCCAGAAGGGAGCTTTATGAGCTTCCCAGAAGGAGCCTGCTGCTCCTAGCTCCTGGCCAATTGCTGTGGCTCCTAGAGACAGTGCATTCTGATTGGCTCATACAAGCCCCACCCCCCCTGGAGCTGGGAGGAAGAGGCAAGATTTCTTTCCTGCAGACCGGACTGAGGGCCATGGGGGTCTCTAGCATTGGCACAGGGACTGTGTTCCCCAGCCCAGGGAAGGCTCAGGCTGGGCCTGTGCCAGATCTGGCTTCTCCTTGGGGTCAGTCCCTGAAAGAGCAAGAGCCCTGACTGCCCTTCCTGTCCTCCAGGTACCAGCCCCCCAGGCAGGAACCTCCCACTGTGACAGGCCTTTAAGGGGGCCACACACAATGATGGCAGCACCTCTCTGCAGTACTGTGGGGCTGAGTTGCCAGCCAGGATAGCATCCAAGACTCACAGGGACAGGAACCACTATCCCCAGCATACTGTCTGCCCAGATCAGCTGAGTCTGGGCTGCTCGCCTCCTTTGGGCCTAAGGAAGGTCCCCAGGTGGAGGCCTAGCTCTGTCTCTGTACCCTCAAGTCACCAAGATCTTCCAGAAGAAGAACTCGATGACATACAGCTTCTGGTGGTCTGTCTGGGTATACGGCCTGCAGATCTAGCTCTTTGAGAACTAGTGTGAATATATGATGGGGCACCTGCATCCCTACCCCCCTCCTGGGGGATGTGTCTTTCCCATCCGTGCTCACTTCAGCACAGTAGGCAGCTGAGAGTGCAACTGGCCGTAGACCCCAGGTTCCCAGGCACAACCCCAAATCCTGGAGCAAGTCTTCACATCAACATTTAAATCTTGTATTTTTACTGCTTTTATCTACTTGTATACATTTCTGATGGCTATGTGTTAATATCTCCTAAAATTTTCTGAAATTGTACATACTTCCATTTAATTTGAAAATTTTTTGTTTGCTACATTTTGAGGCTCTATGAAGAAATGCATAAACATTTTACGTGTGTGTGTGTGTGTGTGTGTGATCTGCCTGATTACTTTTTATCATTTTGAAAAGTCTCTTGGTTTGGGGCAGTATGCCTAGTGTTACTTTTAGCTGAAACAAAATAGCTCCAAGGCAGGGTGATGTGAGTAAGGGGCAACATTTCATGGCAGCTGCAAGCTACAAGACTGAAAAGAGTAAAAAGAGACAAAGCACACCTCCTTGCCTCCCTTATATTGTATGCTGGTTACCTGCCCCTGGGCAGGTGCAGCATTCACGCCACCAATCCTAGCACTAGACAGCAAACCAATCACAAACGCTAGATTCAGCTGCCTCCATGACTGCACAAGGCTTTGGAGGGACACTTAAGCCATAGTATTCCACCCATTACCCCCCAAAGACTCATACACATACATCCTTTATGCAAAAGACATTTAGTTTATTTCCAAGAGTTGCCAAAGTCCTAACAGTTTCAGTGTTACAGAAAAGTCCGAGTCTTCAGTCTCCTCTGAGATGTAAGGCAAACTCTTACAAATGAAAACAAAGTTAAACATTTCCAACATTCAACGGCACAAGCTAAACATTACCATTCCAAAGGGTACAAACGGGGATACAAAGAAATGAGACCAAAGGAAGTCCAAAATCCAGCAGGGAAAACACTAAGTCCTGGAGTTCCATACTCAGCATCTGAAGCATTCTGGTGGTGAGCTCCAAAGGGCTTATGTGACTCTACCCTCATGACACTTTTGGTGGTTTTAGCTCTCACAGTTTCTCTCTTAGGCCCACTTTGCTCCCTCCTTGCAGGTTTCTTTAGACGATCCATGCTCCTGGCTTTTCCAAACTTTCGGGTTCTCCTTTGCACCTTTGGCTTCACATTCACAGCTTCACACGCTGCCCTCTCATGGGCACACTTCCTGGCCTCTCAGGCATTCTGAAATCAGGTAGAAGCCTTTTTAACTTCAGAGCTCATACATTCTCCATGTGTTTAAAACCAGTGCCACATGAATGCTGCCAAGGCCCACTGCCAGCTGAAACAGTAGCCAGGCTTTCCTCTTTCTTGGCTGTAGGGGTTGAGTACCTTGATTTCTGGGCATTCTGGACCTGATTGGGAGAACAAATTTTCTATGTTGCCACCATTCTAGAACCTAGTGTGGCTGCCACAATTTTGGACACTCATGTGGCTTCCACTGCCATTCTGGAGCATGGCACTCTGTGGCTTTCTCCTCCAAGCAAAGTGTCTTACTTTTGCAGTTTTGGGACTGCAAAACAAGGAGACTCATTGCTTCCTCTGATGTCCCCAGGCCACCTTTTTAATTTTTGTTTCTTCTCAGAATTGAGGTCTCAGCTCTGTCTTTATGATCTACAGCTTTATTGGAGCTTCCTTGTTGACCAAACTCATAACATTTTATAACACCCTTCTGGGATTTGGCTCTTGACTCACAACGTAAATCTGGCTAAACTCTCCCAACAATAGCCATGCCACCACCTCAATATTTGACTGCCTTGAAATTTTTCTGACAGATTAATTAGTCTACCACTCTTAATCTCAGTCTCAGACAAAGTTTCTGGACAGGAGAAAAATGCACACAAACTTTCTCCCAAGCTATAACACACATCATCTGAAGTCCAACAGCTAATGTAGTCCTTCCCAGCAGAAACCTCCCAAGCCTAATCTTTCCTAGTTTTTTGATCTTCTGAGCTCCAACCAGAATCTCCCATACAGAGCAGTCTAAGCTGTTCCAGGGCTACTCTATCAGGAAACATCTCCAAACCTTTCCAAACTCTTCCCACAAGCCATTCTCAGAGGCTCTTGAACCACATGGTCTAGTACAGTTACAGCAACAACCCCACTCTCAGTACCAAATTCTGTCTTGGTTACTGTTCTCTCATTGCTGGGACAAAATACCTGACCTTCAAAACTAGAGAAGGAAAGGATTATTTAGCTTATAATTTTTGGAGGTTTCAGTCCATACTCAGCTGGCTCCAAGGCAGGATGGTATGGCTAAGGGGCAACCATTCATGGTGGCTGCAACAAGTGCAAAAAGGGGCAAAGCACACCTCTTTCCCTCCCTCGTATTTTATGTTGGTTACCTGCCCCTGGGCAGGTGCAGAACTCATGCCACCAATCCCAGCACTAGACAGCAAACCAATCACAAACACTAGAGTCAGCTGCCCTATGACTGCATGAGGCTTTGGAGGGGACACTTAAGCCAAAACACCAACAGTCAAGGAATGCAGAAAAACTAAGGGTTGATCAGAACATTGTAAGAGAGAAGCAGGCAAAGTCCATGAGTGAGCCTTGCATAGTGGTGCATGCCTGTAATCCCAGCACTTGGAAGGCTGAGGCAGGAGGATCACTGTGACTTCAAGGCCAACTCAAGCTACATAGGTGAGTTCAAGCCCAGCCTGAAATGCATAGTAAGACCCTATCTCAAAAAACAAACAAACGAAAAAAATCCAAAAGAGGAATGCACCAGCCACAAGAAAATCAGGGGCCTTTATACTTGATTTATTGTGAAAAAAGTATAGAAACATCATCTTGGGAATGCTTCTACCAGGTTCTGATGATTTTATGTCCATTTATTTCAGTAGGATTAACAACGTGCATAGGCTAATTGGAGTTAATTGTCAAGGATATCATAAAAAATATATATTTGTGCCAAAAGGTATCTTTGCCTTTATAGAGGGGCCAGGTGGTGTGTTTTCTCTATGACATGCCAAGTGAGTAGGACACCTAGTGATGTCTGTATAGCTCTTGAGCCTGGGAGACAGAAGCTTGGTATTTTGCTATAGACTCATTGCTCAGCTGCATTTTGGCCATGAAGAAATAACTGTAAAATAACCCTGAATCCCCACACTTATTATTCAGTACCACCTTATGCAAAGGATCAAAATGTTTGAAACAATCATGGGTACCTGCCACCACACTCTTCAAAATGTCCACTCCACAGTGTCCTAAATTCTGCTTTCAACAGTCACACTCATGTTGGTGAAACTCTGAGATGGAACAGAAGTAGGCTTTTCTAGTTGCTCAGCTTTTTACCATTTCTGTAGCCCTCTTTTCCCCCGAAGATCTCTCTGGATCACTTGCCTTCAGATTAAAGTACTTTTTAAAGCATTTCCTGTGTATAATATTTGATACTGAATCACTGTTCCAGATTTACTTCCATTGGGAATCTCACCTTCAATCCTGAAGGACATTTTTAATTGTAGGTAAAATTCTGGTTAACAGGCTTTCACATTGTGTCAAAGGTCTTTAGAAGATATTTTTCCACTTTCTTCTGACACTCTATATTTTTGTTTTGTTTTTTAAACCTAGATAATTCAAAATACTGTGTCCTTATATGTAATGTACCAATTATCTCCAGCTGCTTTCAAGATTGTTTTAATCTCTGGATTTCATTAATTTATGATTTGCTAGAGTATGGTTTTCTTTCAAGTTTGTCTCCATATGGTGGTTGCTGAATTTCCAACTCTGGAATCTATTTCTTTGATCATGTTTGGAAATGTTATAGCCATTTCCCTGTATTTTTCTTCCCAGTCTCTTTCATCTATTACTATCACTGCAATGCCATGCATTTTTAGATTTTTTGATATAATCTTATAGGTCCTTGAAGCTCTGCTCACTTCTTTCATATCTTATTTTTCTGTGTTTTTACATTGCTTATCTTCAAGCTCCCCAGCTCCTTAATTCACATATTGTTTTTCACTTCTAAAATTTCCACTTGGTGATTTTTAAAGATTCTATTTTTCTAGGATAAATCCTGTTAATATTCCCAAAATTTAAGTGTATTACTAATACTTTTGAGGATTGTAATGAAAGGGAAATTAAAATGTTGAATAAAAGCCTGCCAAGAGAACCTGCCAAGATGCCCGCCAAAACCAGGTGGACACGTCTGTGTCTGGACAAGCCTGGTAACCGAACGTTCCTTCCTTTATGTAAGCTTGTCTACCAGATGGCCATCAAGTGAAACTTGTATTGGAATGTATCAAAGACTTGATGTCCCCACCCAACCTGTTTAAATTCACCTGCTTCAGCCCTGCTGTGGAGGGGAGGGAGGCTGGGGCCTTTCCTGAGCATGCCTGCTGTGTGAGCCCTCCCTGTCCTCAAGGTCTGAGCAGTGCTGCTCCCGGAGATGCTTCTGCACTGCCTCCAGGGATCAGCAGCCAGAGACTTTCCCTATAGGTCATGTGAGATCAGAATCCCAGCTGAGGAGCACTGGAGAAGCTAGGATCTGCTCAGGGTACAGTGCTAGCCCCACCAGCTGTCCAGATTCTGTGGATGGCAGTTACCACCTGAGGCCTGAGAGCAGAGACTGACAAGATCTTCATGGGGTCTGGGAGCTGCAATTTGGCTGCCATGGGAGGAAGCCTGGGTTGGTTGAGGCTGCTGGAAGTGAGCTATGGACACTGGGGTGGTGGTACCACTGTGAGAAGAGGTGTTGCAGTCACAGATGTAGTGGGGGCTTAGTGCCTAGGATCCTCCTCGAGGCTGGAATCAAGATTTTGTCACTTGGATGCCTTTGCCATGCCCCACCTTCCCCAGCCTGGCTATTTCCTCTAGGCTGCAGGAGGACAGTGACAGTGACACTGCAGGGACTTCTGCCCAGTCGATGACTCAGAGCCTCTGAGCTCAGGCCTGTCCTCTGCTATTGCAGGCTTGCAATGCCTCCTGGCTGGAAGCACCTCACCTGACACCTGGCACCTGCATCCCTTGGGCACTGCCTTGGGGAGCAGGATCTCCCTTGGCATAGTTTCTCTGCCCTCTTAGAATGTAGCACGCACTGGGACCTGTGGTGAGGGTCCTGTCAATTAGCCTTCTGTGCAGTCCCATGACACCATTCTCCACCCAGCTGCTGGAGTGATATTTTTGGTGCATCATTTTTGGAGCTGGGGATGGAGCCCATGGCCTTGGGCATGTTAAGCATGTTTCTACCCCTGAGTTTCACCCCAGTGTTGTCTCTGCCTAGTCTTCCTGGTCTGCCTGGGCACCTGCTCTGGAGACATTGGGAGATGCCAGTCAGGGCTGCATCCTACAGCAGGTTCCTGCTATAGGCAAAACTTGACCCTGACTGGACTCTAGGGATGGGGAATGTGTCTCATAGTTGTCCTTCTGAGGGGTAAAAAGGGAAGATTTTTGCCCCCGACCCTGTTGGTCATGGGGATCCCAGGTGGCTAGCCCTGCCTGTCTGGGTCACGAAGGCGAGTACAGGTGACTTCCAGCAAGCCACCCCAGCCAGACTCTGATGCTCAAGGGCAAAATGAGGCCTATGTGGCAGGGGTCACCTGTGTGAAGCTGGGTGTTGCAGAGTGGCCAGAGAGCGAGGGCCCTGATGCAGTGGTCTGCTTTGGACGTCTGCAGCTTTTTATTGTCATGACTGTCGAATCCTTGCACGATCCTATGTATGCTGGCTCCAGCCGACTGCCTGATACATCTTCCTCACAACCATCTGCACACTGCCCTCTCTGTCTCACACATATTCAGCCTCTTCCTGCCGCTTGGACACTGCCCCTGTGATTACTTCCTCATCATCTAGGCTCTACACAGAGGTCACCTTCCTGACCGTCCTGGGCCATGGAGGTGTCCTTTGATGCCCTCGGAGTGCTGGGTACCCTCCACCTGTTCAAAGCGTGTGTGGTTGTCTGCCTGCCCCTCCTACAACAGATGCTGTTTGTGCTTCATTCCCTGCCAGTCTTAGTTTCTCAAACAGGAGCTGAGATGTGGCAGGAGCTCAGTACAGGTTCAATGAAAAACCAAGGAACCGCTGGGAATTTAGCTCAGTGGCATAAACGCCTGCCTGCCAAGCATGAGGTCGTAAGTTCGATCCCCGGTACCAAAAAACAAAAACAAAAAACCAAGGAACCAGGTGGTAGTTTACTTTGGGAGGCTGAGGCAGGAGAATCACATGTTCCTTCCTGGTCTGGGCTACTTAGCAACTTAGCAAGACCTTATCTCAAAATAAAAAAATAAAAAGGGCTAGATGGTAGCTCATTGCAAAGGCCCCAGTACTTACTACCAAAAAAAAAAAAACCCAAAAACAATGTGCACATAACCCATACAGTTTTCTTTTGTTACTTCATATACTCTACTTGGCATATATATCTTTTTTTTTTGAGATAAGATCTTGCTATATAGTACTTTGGACTCACTATGTAGCCCAAGCCGGCCTCGAACTCACAGCAATCCCCTGGCCTCAGCCTCCCAAGTGCTGAAATTACAGGAATGCACCACCATGCCCAGCTATTTGACATATATTGGAAACACTACCAGCCACAAAATTGCTCAAGAAATATTGTCGCATGGTCACATTTCTTCATGCCAGCACTGCACATGGGTATCATCTGACACTGTAGCACCTTTATTGACATGAAAACAGAAACAAGTTGTAGTTAAGAGACACAAAACAGATAAGTGACAGAACAGGGTCACATCTCAGACCTGTTGGGCCTGGGGGGTCCACAATGTCCTTTCCTTCCCCTTCCTCTAAATTAGGGCAGGACAGGAATGTCACCTGTCAGGGAAGCATCTCATTTCCCAAAACACCTTGTCCCTAACATCCACAGTACCCCAAAGGCTTGACCTGGAGTCCTTGACTGTAGTTGTTTTGCTGGTTTTCCATTTCATTGTACTTTATTTTTAGTGTTCTTTTTTATTATTTGATTTTTAATTGACACTGTTTATGGGGTATGGTGTGAATTTCAGTACATGTATTCAATGAGTAAAGATCAGATTGCAGTGATTATCTGTTGCCTCAGACATTTTCATTTCTTTGTGTTGTAAACATTCAAGAAGCAGTTTGGAATTTTTTTTTAGTCAGGGTTGTTAAGCACAGTTCACCTCCTGTGCTGGAGTACATTATATATTGTTGCTCCTGTCTACCTGCACTGGTGATGTTCTCTCCCGTCCTTCCCTCCCTGCCCTGCCTAGACTCTGATTTCACTAACCAATTAATGCCTTTCAGTTCTGTTCATCCACAGTACTGCTTTTTAATATTTTCTTTATTTAGCAGGGTGTAGTGGTACATACCTGTATTCTCAGCAAGCTCCAGCATGCTTGGGAGGCTGAGGCAGGATGATTGCTGTGAATTTGAAGGGTGTGAATTGCTGTGAATTTGCTGGGCTACTGAGTGTTTAAGGCCAGCCTGAACTATGTAAAAGAACCCTGCCTTAAAAAATGAAAAAAAGGGGGGCTGGGGATTTAGTTCAGCAGCATAAGCACCTGCCTTACCAGTGCAGTTGTGAGTTTGATCCCCCATACCAAAAAAAAAAAAAAAAGATTTACTTATTTTTGAAACAGAATCTCACTTGTTGTCCAGGATGGCTTTTAACTCCTGGCCTCAAACAATCCTCCTGCCTCAGCTCTATGTGTACCTGGGGTTATAAATTTAAATGCTTTGTTTTATTTTTAATAAGCACAAAATAATTAAGGTTATTTATGTGGTAGATTAAAACAATTTGATAAATATACATAGTGTGTAATCAAATAATGGCTATTATCATTTTCATGTCTTGAAGCATTTATCATTACTATGAAGTAAAAATTGGAAAGGTTGGGGTTACTTTAGTAATTGTGAACACATACTGTTCTAACCTCTCACTACCATTGTGTGCTGTAGAAGACCACTACTAATTCTTCATATCTAACGATATTTTGTTAACCTTTCTATAGCCTTTCATTTTTCTATAACCCATGAGGGTTTTTTTTTTACTGTTATAGTAAATTTAGTCTAAATCCACAAAAATACTTCAATTTCAACTCCTCTAGATTTTTAATATAGAGGACTGGAGATCAGATGTAATGCATCTCAGTTGAGTCCGGGATCTGGGTGGTCTGCAGTTTCCACTGGGCTCTGTGTTCTTTTCTTATTAAGTCACTAGGGTATCTTCCCCCAACTCTGCATCAGGTGATGCACTGATTTGTATTTTGTCAGTATCTACATGGAAAGGCTACTGTCATTCTTCGATGTACAGACTGATGTATGTCATCTGACATCCACTAAGAGATTATAGCTGCCTTAGGATCTATTGGAAGATAGAATACTCAGTATATTAAAATAAAAACACTTGCAATAGAAGACAGATCAAGGGGAAGGTGGCAGAGCTGTTGACAGTACGCCATTTTCTGAACAAAAGTGTCAGGACAGATTGTCAAAATGTGACCGCTGAGGAACAGAAGCCGATACAGAACGCCAAGGAAACCTGGGGGAAACAAGGTCTATAACATCACAGCCTGTGGTGTCACCTTGCCTAAGAGGACACCTCCGAGGAAGCAAGGCTTAAATATTTTGAACGACCTTAAACCCGTGGGCCCCTGCTGCAAAGCTCAGACTGAAGGGAAAGAAAGGCTCCTGATTTAACTGCAGAGACAGAGGCGCTGAGAGAGAGGGGTGGCTTATCTCACCACTGGGTGAATCCAGCATCCACCTCAGGGGTCCTGACACGGTGAGGAGTGGCATCACAGCGTGATTCATGTTGTGACGAACGGTTTCAGAGAAGACAGCCATTACATGGGGTGTAGTCGAGTTCATTGCAAAATGATAGCTTTTGAGAGAGAGAGAGAGAGAGAGAGAGAGAGAGAGAGAGAGAGAGAGAGAGAGAGAGAGAGAGAGAGAGAATAGCAGCGGGCAAGCACAGAGAGGGCAGCTACTATGAAGTCTCAGGTTGTGTTTACACGATCACCTTGGTCTTTCAGGAACATCTTCTCCTGCCTTGAGGTCGTTGCTTACTGACCTCCGAAGGGAGCGTTTCTTGCTTACCCTTATAGCTAAGGATTATGAAAATGAAGGGTGAACAGAGTCCTTCGGAAGGGGGTAAATTCCAAGCCATTCTTGTTTTCTCTTTTGGCAAATCAGTTTGTTTTTGAGTTAGAAATTTCAGGTTCAAACTTTCAACTTCAAAACTGGAGATGCTGAGAGACAAAGTTGGATTTATTTGGAGCTGAAGATGCAGCTTTCAAATGACCTACAGACGCTCAGACCTTGAGCATGCGCGGCAGACTACAAGTCCCAGGCTGCCTTGCGGAGCGCGCTGCTTGTTGGGAGCGCCTCCCATGATGCCCCGTGGCGTGCCCGCTCCTGTCAGCCGTCACCATGCCAATGAAGGGCCGTTTCCCGATCCGCCGCACGCTGCAGTATCTGGGACAAGGCAACATCGTTTTTAAGGACTCGGTGAAGATCATGACGGTGAACTACAACACTCACGGGGAACTGGGTGAGGGCGCCAGGTGAGTGGGACAGTCCTTCCAGAGCGGGACAGGAACTGTCCTGTCTCCTCCCTGGTCCGCCAGCGCTGCCCCACGCCTCGCGCCGACTGGGATCCAGGTGTCACCTCGTGCCCTTGGTTTTGGACCCCAAGATAGACTTGCCTAAACCGAAAGTCAGATTTTCATGTCTCCAATTTTTGATAGACCAGCCAATCAAAAGAGGCCTCACCCTCGCTTTCTAGAGTGTTTTAATGCCTCCAGGTAGGTAGGATCCCAAAGGTCTCAGGAATCCACGCTCCTGGTGAGGACGCGTGCCTGTGCCACTTGTGCCCTCGGGTTGAGCCAGCCGACTCGCCCATCTAACCTGCCAGGCCCTGCCTATCCTGTATCCTCCGCAGTTCTGCTGTCCAGTAGGACTTTCCTGCATTCTGAGTCTCCTGGGCCAGTGATGTGGCCCGGGGCTTCCGGATGGGCAGGAGATGCCTTCTGATGGCAAAGGGCTCCGTCTCCCTCTGCGTGGGCACTGCTTCAGCAAAGCCTCAGGATGCAGGTAGATGTGGGGACAGGATGGTGACAGGTCAGAGTGGTGAGAGCGGATGATGACAGTTGTGTGACCTGGGGCAGGTCCTGGGTCACTCTTGAATGGAGAGCACAGTGCTGCAATGTCCACAGGGCACCGTTCTTCCCTTTCATCCCACACTTCAGGTTGAACCATCTGAGATCCTTGGTATGAGTTTGTCCCTGGCAGATCTAGCCGTGTCCTGGTTTCTTTGTGTGGCTCTGTTGTTTCATAGTGGTAGCCTGCTGTGCTTGGATTTTCCAGCAGTGCATTACTAGTGACATGTCAGGGAATTAGCCTTTTGTTTCTCAAACACTTTTCTTTTAGTTTGGCAGATGTTGAATTTATTGTTGGTAACCTTTGTCATGCAGAAATCTTCGGAGCCACTGTTCAGTCTTGGTTGTGGGTTTAAGGGTTTTCTCAACATCTGGAGTGTGAAACACCTTCATGTTATTTGCACGGTGCTGCTCACCAGCAGTTGACATGTTGGTCACCTCTCCAGTTTTGTTTTCCCTTCCCACTTTTCTCTGGCAAGTTTCCCCACTCTTGTGCCAGTGTCTTTCTTGCCTCCAGCTGTGCTCTTCCAGCTGTGCTGCTCTGTTTCAGGGTGGGGGCCCCTGAGAGTCTCACCAGTTCCCTTCCTTGCATTGGCAGGAAGTTCGTGTTTTTCAACATCCCCCAGATCCAGTATAAGAACCCTTGGGTGCAGATCATGATGTTCAAGAACATGACCCCATCTCCCTTCCTGCGCTTCTACCTGGGTGAGTGAGGAGCTGTGTGGCTGCTGCACCTGGGGACTGTCACCTGGGGATGGGATGTCCAACACCAGAGGTGGAAGTGCACTTAGGGAGCCTGCCTTCCTCCCTGCCCCTTCCCTGAGCTGACTGGTGTCACTTCCACTGGTGCCACCCTCAGTGCACAGCACCTTGGAAGGTGAGAGTCCTGCTAGGTTGTTTCTTGCAGAGGTCTCTTTTCTTTGTGGTTTTGAGATCTGCCTGTGTGAATGTGTCAGTACCTAGTTTTGTATTTGTTGGTGTTGGGGATAGAATGCAGGGCCTTGTGGAGCCTAAGCAAATTCTACCACCAGACCACACAGTGATTAGTGGATTCGTTTGCTTTTTCTTTCTTTATTAGTACATGTTCATAGTACACAGGCATTACATTCACCTTAGGGACTCATTTGTTCATTTTTTGAGCCAGTCTCACTGTGTGGCCAAGGTTGGCCCTGAACTCCAGGGCTTCAGCAATCCTCCTGCCTTAGCCTCCTGTGTAGGTGGGACCACAGGCAGCCCCTAGTGTGCCTGGCTTGAGTTATTTGTTTATTACTGAGTAGTATTCCATTTAAGGAGCACTACAGTCTAGCCAGCTGTTGATGAGCCCAGGACCTTAGATTGACTACAAGACAGAGGAGCTTGGCCAGAGATGAGGCCCCACAGGATGAGGGTGAGGGAGGAGGGTATAGGCCCCACCCTGAGAAGGACCTGCAGATGGCATGGCAGCCCTGAGGGACCTGGGGAGTGCATGACAATGGTGCAGCTAGGTGGAGGCAAGAGTAGCCAGGGAGGGCATAGGCACTCAGGGATCTGCGAGCTCTGTGGGGCTCTGTATCATGCTCAGTCTGAGTGAGTGGGAAGGAAGCAGGTTGGTTCCTTACAGTTCTGGAGACTGGGAGCCCATGGGCATGAGGAACTTTGGGGGCATGGGGCTCCACCTGGGGATTGTGGTACATACCAGAGGGCATATATGGAGCTCTGATGCCCTTGTGGGTACTGTGCTGGTGAGCCATCCAGCCCTCCTGTCTTCCTCACTTCCCTCTTTTCTGGAAGGTGGGTAAAGCTTTGATCTGTTTTGGCCTGAATCATTGATTTGCATGTGGATATCTGGTCACTGGGCAACATGACTTCACAAGCTTGGTGTCCTGGCTGAGTCCAGCTACCCCAACATCTGCCAGCTTCCTCTGCAACTGGCTGTGTCCACTTGGTCATGCATCTGCTCAGGCTGGGCCCACACTGTCTCCCTCACAGTAACTTTTACCTCATTGCAGATTCTGGGGAGCAGGTCTTAGTGGACATGGAGACCAAGAGCAACGGGGAAATTATGGAGCACATTCGCAAGATTCTGGGGAAGAGCGAGTGAGTCCCAGTGTGGTTCAGGGAGTGGGAGGGAAGGAAGGGGCACATCTCAAGGGAGCCCCAATGGTGGCACCAGACTCATGGCTCCCTGGGCCTCTGAAGCTTCAGCTCCCTGGGATGAGGGCACCTGTGTTACATGCCTTTCCTTCCCATATGTTCAGACATAGGAAGGACCTGTGGGGTCCTTTGCCTGATCCCCCATCCCCATCTCTATGCCCCCATCATTCCCTGCCATGTGCCCTGGCAGGGAGACACTGCAGAGGGAAGAGCAGGAGAAGCAGCGGCTGTCCCATCCGGCTAACTTCGGGCCCCGGAAGTACTGCCTGCGGGAGTGCATGTGTGAGGTGGAGGGTCAGGTGCCGTGCCCAGGTCTGGTGCCCCTGCCCAAGGAGATGACAGGCAAGGGCCGGGCCGCCCTGAGAGCCAGTGCCCAGGACTGAGGTGCTGTGAGCAAGGATGCTGCATGAGGACCACATACGAGGACCCTGCATGGGAGGGTGTGCAGGTTGCTGCATGGACAGAAACCCCTGCCCTGTCAATAAAGGCTCTGTGCACAGCATGGCTGGATTTGGTCCTGAGGGTGGGTGGGCCGGCTGGGGTCCCCTGGCTGGAGGGCGAAAGGGTTTTAGAGTTAGACTCACTGTCATTTTCTACCTGCATGCTTCTCCCAGCCTCCCGATTGATGGCTGTTGGGTCACTGGGTCCCTTTTTAGGCCCAGTAACCTCACCTCACCAGTGAGGTGAGGTCACAGGTCCCTGTGTAATAGCGGGGTCCTCAGGCTGCACAGGACCTGGGCTGATATAGGGGACTTGGAATGGCCTGTTGTGGCTAGGAGGCCATGTGATGTCTTACCTACCACTTGCCAGTCCTCTGGCTTCAGCCTTGGTCACTGCTAGACACTGGCACAGTGAGGTGGCCCCAGGGCTGCTTCATGCAGCAGGAGGAAGGCTGTATCTACTGTACAAGGTCACTGACCAGCATGGTGACAGAAGTCAATGTGATGTGTCAGCAATGGAGGTGACCACGCAGGATGGACAGTTTGTGTCTCTTGTCTGCTGCTCAAGTTCTGCTTTGTGGTTCAGGTGAGGGTGATGTGCAGGGGCTCTGCCATGTGACAGACAGGTGTGCATGGGTGACCTGGTGTACCAGGCTGGCCCTGTGCTCTTCTCCTATGACATTTTGGAAGGGGCAGAGGAAGTACTCATCTCCCTGCAGTGTGGGGCAGGAAGATGATCATCTCCATGGCCACCCTTACCGAGGGCATGGACTATCCCAGACAGACGATGACAGGTGGGAGCCAGTGCCACTGGGACTTCTCACCTAACCTTGTCTTGTTCTTCAGTGATGATAAAAGATGGGTTTAACTACAGATGTATGGAAATCGAAAAAACCAGGAAGAGACTTTGAGGAGCAGTTTGCATGTGAACACTCCTGTTCACTCAGCTGCAATTACTGTGGTTTTGCCCTTGTTTCTATGATGTGACCATCTTGTTACTTTGCTGGGCTGTGCCATTTTTTAGCTTTGGCTGCACTGAACTGAAAGGGCCTGTAAAATGAGTGGTCACATGACATATAGTTCACTCGGACTTGGAATCCTTTTTTTTTTTTTTTTTTGAGACAGGGTCTTGCTAAGTTGCCCAGCTGACCTTGCACTCATAGCAATCCCCCTGCCTTGGCCTCCTGTATGTGGGGATGACAGGCACAAGCCACCACACCTGGCTAACTTCCAAATCTTTAAGTGCATGTTTTCCCCAGGACAGTGACAGCAGAACCCTCTTGGGAGGACTTGGTGGCTGGTGGTCTGACATGGCCCCACTGTGCTCTGACCTCTGGACACCCACATGGCAGTCTTGTCTCACCTTGGCTTCCCATTCATGCCTATGAGCCCAGACCCTTGGTTCACTCTGGTGACTGGGCCAGTGTTGCCATTGCTCTAAGGTGAAATGAGGAGAGGTGCAGGTGTCTTTAAGCCACGTTTAATAGTATAAACCTCATGTAGGTAGTAGTATTAAGCCACAACAGTAATGTCACATTGAAACAGCATTTAATAAAATGCATAAAGCTAACTCATGCACTGCAACACTCTATATACAAACACAACAATGCAGATTCTTCAAGACTGAAGACATTGATTAGATATAAAATCCACTTTAAAAAGAACATGCTAGTTTTTAAATGCCATCATGTAACAAAGCTGATTCGTACAGGAAGGAAGCTGTGTAAAGCCACAGCTTCCAGCAGGTTTGGAACCTGGAATTAAAAGGTAATGGCATGAATAGTATTTTCTATCTTATGAAGGGCAGAGGTTACAGAAACGGTCCCAGGAAAACATAACACTTGGTTCTCCTTTAACAGACATTGTCTCAAAGGGGCTGGCGACACAGCTATGTGTTAACAGAGGGGCAAACGACAGCAGGAACTACAGCTGGTGCTGAGAAAGAGGTGCAGCTTTTGGGTATAAAACTAATTGAACACTGATTTCAGGGTAGAAAAAGTTTCCAGCATTGAGTTGTGTGTGGTGGCAGTGTTGAGTCCATGAGCAATGTTATGGCCAGCGAAGTGACAGTGACGGGTCCTTCACAAAGAGCTGGGTCGGTTGTCAGTGTGTCCCTTCTTGGTGTTATCTCTACTAAAGCACTCTTTTAATTGGTAAATGGTGTTGGGGACTTTTGTGTGTAAATATTGAGACCAAAATTTAGCTTCTTAAATGGAAGTATAGCAGTGTATTAAAAATACCTATTTCTCTTTCCCCCCAAAGATGTTTTGAGTTCCCAGTTTATTAGGTTGCTAACTTAACAGCCCCAAAAAGATATTTTAAAGTCAGTCAGAGACAATCAGGCTCCTATACTGACTGGAAAGCCAGTTTATTTAGTGTGATTGTCACAATAGGCCAGGGTTAGGACTCCGTGGAAGCTCTCATGACATCAGAACAGGGATTTGAGAGGTTCAGTGACCCACATCTCACACAAGGCACTGAGTGCTGTGGCCACATGAAGTGTTGCTAATGCTGGGCCAGCTTAGTTCAGACCTGAGGCTCCCGAGAGCTCCTGTGCCATCTATTTGCAGGTCCCGTGTTTTGGTAGAAAGTTGGCTACAGGGAGAGAGCACGAAAGATCTGGCAAAGAAAATTGGCATCTATAGTTTTAAGGGCGAACGCATCCACATTGAAGTGCAAGTTTTTACCCTAAGAACACAAACCCTAATTTACAGAAAGGAATTAAGCCAGTGGGTTTCATTCACATGCGCACAGTTGGAAAAGTGATTTAAGGTAAGTAGACTGAGTGAGCTGGCAGCAGCGAGGCCTGATTAACACCTCCAGACACTGCCAGGAGCTGGGTTCATCTGGCTGGGGCCAGTACAGAAAACAATGCCACTGCCACCCTGGAGTGGCTCTGCAGACAGGCCATGTCCAACCCTAACCTGGCAAATGGCTCCAGTGCTGGGGAAGGTGCTGGCTGTCACCAACATCCTTTAGTCAGGCCAGAAGCTAGAGTAGAAAAAGCCACCACCCAATCCTGGCTGTTGGGTTGTAATGTTCCCTGTCCTGGCCTCTGGGGCCTAGAGGGTCAAGACCAATGCCCTGGGCTGGACTGCTCCTGTCTGAGGTCCTCCTGGGCCGTGGCCCACCCTTCTCACGGTCCTTTAGAACGCCCACATCCGGGGACCTTGGAAGCTCTCCTAGCTGTCACTGGAGGCTGGGCGGTGGCTGAGACTGTACACATAATTTACACCTATGTACACGGATGCACACCATGTATACTGTATACAGGCATGGACACTCAGGAGACTTGGGCAAGCCCTGCTTGGATGGAGGCTGGTTCTGGATGTTTCCCAGGAGCCACACTATCTAGAGGTCGAGCTGGGCAGAGGGAGTGGGTGGGCAGAAGGGGTGTCAGATAGTACCCTTCATGCCTGGCAAGCAGAGCACCAACACCATCTGCCACCCCACTACACATCACAAGTTCACACTAGAAGGCAGACAGTGAGCACTGGGACTAGACAGCAGACCCCACTCAGGGTAGCACTCGCCACCTCAGAGCCTATGATCCTTGACCCCCTGCGAGGGTTCCCACAGTGTGGACATGGGGCTACTCTAACAAAGCTGACTCTAATACTTGTGCTGACAAGGCAGATGATAGCCTGTGACTACCCTGATGTAAGTGAATACCTCAATGTTAGATAAAACCAAAAAACCAAAGACCCCATGCCAGAGACTGGACAATAAATGCAGCTCCTCTCTAGGCACATACTCGTTGTTGCACACTAGAAGGACCTCAGTACCTCTAGACACCTTCCAGGAGGAACCGGAGGATCACTGCCACACACAACTATCCTAGCACAGAACTGTTTGAAGTGCTGGAAAGAGACGTGGCCAAGAAGTGACTGCATGTGCCTGGAACAGCTGTCCACTGAGGGCTGGTCCCACTTCGTGGGCCCAGGGCATACCCACTTCCTCGAGGTGAGGACTGAGGACTTGGTGGAGACTATGCTAGTGCCCAGCCTGGGTGAACACCTGAACCCATCTGACAAGATGCACAATTGAGGGCTAGAAATGACCTTGGGCAGCAAGATAGTGGGCATGTGATGTGACCTTAGACAAGGCACTGCAGAGCAGTGCCAGGGTCTGGGATAGCCCACAGCCACTGGAATTGGCCAGCACTGGTCAGTCAGCAGCTTCCCACATAAAGCCACTCCTCTGCAGACTTGTGTCCCTTGTCCCTTGAGTGTGCTCACACCAGATCCTGAGGAGCAGGACGGAAGCAGCTGTGGCTATGACAATAGGACACTGACCTTAGCAACACCCCAACTGGAATCCTTCATAGGTAGAGGAAGGGGGCCCACCAAACCCTTCAGTCCTGGGCAGTCTTTTTAATTTTAAAATTTAAAACACTCAGGTTAGAAAACTAAGTCATACTTAAAGCCGGCAAAATTACATCATCATTTTATACTGGCCACCTGACGTCCCCATTACCTGCCTCCCAGGCGCAACCAGTTACAACACCCCAAGATCCAAATGGCAATGTAGGAGCCAGAGACACCATGCACACTCAGTTCTACTGAGTGTGAGTAGCAGCAGCTGGCAACCCTCAGGACCCTCTGTGCTGCCTGGAGCTGGCACCCACTCAGCTGGGCGCTCTGCAAAGCCAGATCTGACCCACAGTCCTGACAGATGCAAACCTCACCCTGCAGGAAGGGCTCTCTTACTCCAGCCCAGACAGAAACCGGGGTGCCTGGCACAGTCCTGGCCAGGAGTCTGTTTTCACTGCAAACCACAGTCAGTGTCATTTTTTGCAGAGAATGTGGCTGCATCAGGGAGGGTCCCTGATATTTAACCCAGCAAAGAACTATCCTGTTGCACACAGGTCAGGTGAAGGCGTGGCAAGGCCATGTCTGGCCGGATGATTGCAGTGCCACAGAGACGCACAGGTCCTTCTCCAGGGCACCAGTAGAGAGGGACAGAAGCCACTTGAATGAGTTCCAAAGGCTGTCAAGGTCCCAAGTGTTTGCCATGCATGTTGCGTCAGGAGCTCTGCTGCTGTGAGTGGTGGTGACGATGTTTCCACTGCCAGTGGAGTTGGGTGAGGGTCTGCTGAGCCGCACTCTGATCTTGAGTCCCTCAGCACAGAACCCAGGTTCCAGCAGTCTGTTGATGCTGTCAGAGGCCAGGACTGTGACAAGCCTCAGCCCATGGCTGGTGGCTTCTGGTTTAGATCCCTGCCACTGGGCCACCATGCTCCCATGGACAGTGTGACACACTCTGACACCAGCATGCACAGTCAGGAATGATCCTTCCTTCCTTAAACGCTTGATTGTCTCCTGTGGCCCAGCGCATTTCCACAGGGATCATGAGCATCTTGGTAAAAGACCGTTTTCCATTTGCCCTGCCCACAGGCAAGATGCTGCTAATGTCACAGATTCTAGTAAGAAGTGCTTAGAAAGTGCTAACATTGTTACCCTGGTAATTAGTAGCTATTAATTCCAAGGACATTTTAATATATTTACACGCATACTGTTCTCTTAGGTTCTTTTAGTTTTAATACTAGTCTCTGACATTATAAAACTTCATTTTTGTTTTTTGCCCTTTGAGAAATTCTAAATACAAATTGAGTTAAAAGACTATCCCAAAGTCAGCTGCTTCATCAAAAGGCATGAAAACATTTCTCACAGCAGGAAAGGATCCTAGTCTTTAGTCGAGACTGCTGGGGTTACAGTAAGAAGAAACCAGGTGGGGAGTGGCTGACATGGAAACATCTGCACATATTGGACTCCATCTGCCACTGTCTTCTGGGTTTGAGGGGCCTGGGAGCCCCCGCCGGCAGAGCATAGTGCCTATAGGCTGGCTCCAGTGATCTGGCCGTTGTACTCCGCTGTTTCCATCTTGAGGATGTAGGGGATTATGCTATCTATTGAAACGTTGCCAATGAGGCCAGTAAAAAAGAGTTCTTCTGTGATGTTGGAGCTCATCAACCTGAGCGCTGGCAGGCGGACAAGGATGCGGGCCAATCTGCAAGAAGCCGCAATGTGAGACAAGGGGCTGGTGCTGCCCTGACCCAGGCTGGGCACTGAGCAGACCCTGCCCACCTAGCATCAGGTTCCTCTCACAGGAGTCTGGAGGTAGGAATGCAAAGGTACACAAACGTGTGCTCACTTCATTTGTGTTTGTCACCACCTTCCATTAACTCCACAGAAAGAACCGAATGTTAGAAACCCAGCAGCAGGTGGGGGTCAAGGCCTGGTACCTACACTACAGGGAGGACTATAAGCATCCACACTACAGAGATGACAGACCACAGGATACTGAGCCATGCGGTGTGCACACAAATCTCAATAGGTACCGCTCCAGTGCTGAGTTTGGGTTCTGGGGTTGGAATGACTGTCCCAAGAAAGCTGTCTGTGTGGCCCTCATTTCCTGTGTCAACACTGCAACTGGAAAGTAAGATAGTTTCATCCAAAGAGACCCTGGCAGGCCACAGACCTGGGGACTAGAGGTAGCAGGAATTGGCCTGGGGGATAGATGGTGGCATGGAGTAGGAGGCCACTGCGCCACAGCCCAAACTAGACTGGGCTGCCTTCCCATAGAGGTCAGCTGTGGAAATGCTCATTTATATTTAATGGAAAAAGGTTACAAAGCCTTTGGGGTTTTATGATCCCAGTCACACTACATAAAGTTTCTGGAAGTAAATACAGAAAATGTTAGTAGTAGGTATCACTGATAGTGTTTTTCATTGAAGTAAGTTTTCCCGCTCCTTTTTGCTCTTTGTCTTTGTCTTTGCTCTTTTTGCTCTCTTGTCACTATAGTGAGAACATTTTCAGAAGAGAGCATACACCTAAACTGTGCATGGAGCATTATCCATCTTGCCAGGTGCATGGAGGAGGGATCACACCCAGATCCCAGGGACAGATGGGCTAGCAGGGCTGACCTAGGAGGGCGCGGTTCCTGGTGGTGGCTGTCAGCAATGTGTGCAGGGTCCTGGGAGAGTTCAGGAGGACCAGTGGAGAGGAGAAAGGGCCTCAGGGCATGATAGCCTCGCCCATGAGGATACTAGAGTGAGCATGTGCTCCAGGGTCTTTTCTTGGGGACCTATTTCTGAGTGGGTCTCTCTCTGGGTTTTTTTCAGAAAAGTCCAGATCATCTGTTACCTCCCAGCTAGCTGGAGTGGCTGAGAATTTTTTTAGAACCAGCCTATCTACTCTCCAAGATCACAGAGTAGTGATCTAAGGAGCCCCTGAGCATAAGGTGCTTGTGGGCTGGAGCTGGCAGGTGGTGGCCAGGCAGAGGTCATGGAAAAGAGGCCCATCCAGTGACCCCATCACATGGAGAACCACTGGGGACTGTTACTGCATTAGCTCAAAGCTCTGCAAGGGAGACTGGTCCTGGGCTACGTGGTGAACCTGTGGATTGGGTTTCATTTGGGGATAGGGCAGAGAGGGAAGCAGGAAATAATGATGTGCAAGGTGGTGGCGGCAGGGACTTGCTCTCAGTAGCCCTGGCACTGTGCCCATTTATACCTTGGCTAGTTGCCTGCTGTTACAAACAATACCTATAATTAACTTTCACCCAAATAAAGGAATTTTTGAGATCAGTTTATCTGGAGTAAAGTCACTGTCTTCCATAAGCCCCCACTGGCCCTGTTGAGGGCTCCGTACTGCTCTATGGGGAAACAGAACACAGACCTCTGTGGGGATTCAGGCCACCTTGAGCTAGCTTGGGAATCACCCAGCCAGGTGCAGTGTGAGGTGTCGCCTGCGTCTGTGGGCCCAGGTAGAGCTCTGGGGGGCTGTCCTCACCGGTAGGTGTCCTCAGAGTAAGTCTTCTGCACATAGTCCTGCAGCTCCATCTGGGCCTTCTCTTGGAACTTCTCAATCTGGCTTGTGCCCGTTAGACCCGGGTGGTCTGAAACAGGAAAGGATCCCAAGTTTCCCTCTACATTTGGGAGGTGCAGTAGCAGACTCCCTAGAATTGCACTTCAGTCAAATCCTGACAGACACTCAAGCACGGTGGATGAAAGGCTGGTCTAGCTGGGACAGGGGCCCAAGATTTGGAGCCCCTGGCCTGGGCACCCTCAGCCCGAGTGGCCCTGCCCAATGACTGGACGTTGGCTTCCTACTACTCTAGGAAACACAGACCCTAAAGTTATGATTAGGAATTACTACTTTCTAGTTTATATGTTATCTCTATTTTAATTATCTATGTTAGCTTAATTAGGGGGAGGAGAAAGGCTAAGCGTGCCCAGCTGCATGTGGGGTCAGCAGCTGCTCTAGGGGCCAGGGGCCAGGTGGGTGCCTCACTCTCCATGGCCCACTGCCTCCTCTTTACCTACTGCCAACAATCTGCCTGGCATGACCTGCAGCAGCTGGCCCAACTACTGCCCTAGAAGTCCGAATCTGCTTGGTTTGGCATGCCAGGGCCCTGGGCATTGGCAGGGCTGGAACGGAGGTGGAGAGCACCAAGGTCACAGGGCCAGGTGCCTACTCTGCATGCTGCCATCCTGGTTGGCAGGTGCAGTTGGGACCCCAACCAAGCTGCTCAGTGCCTGGTATCTCCAGGCCAGGAAGCACTGCTATGAGCTGCAAGGGATGGGTTTAGAATAGCTGCACAGGGCAGCCGACAAAAGCAGGGGGCACAAGGACATGGGTCACACACAATCTGGTGGGGCTCTGTCTACACTGCCAGTGACAACACGATCACTCTCAGAAATTGCAGCAGACACAGTGGAAAGGTGGCATGTCCCCACCGCATATCTTACCAGGGCTAAAGAGAACTATAGCTTTAAGGTATGCGTACTCGTAGCCGTCTATCTCCAGCCTCGCCATGCTGTTGCAGAACTCCTGTAGCTTCCAGATGTGCTCCATGACTTGCTTCACACGCTCACCCGACAGCTTGTCTGCAAGGCAGCGAGTATTCTGGCTGGCAAAGGCTTGACAGGGTCCTCCAGGCCTGCCTGCCTGGCCCAATCCTTGGCCCCATCCCAATGCTAGCCTGGCCCAGCTGGCCCTACCTTCTTGGATGCTGTTCTGCAGATGGTTGACGATGGCCGCCAGAATGGTGGACAGGCTCATGACCTGTGCACACTGAGCCAGGCCGAGAGTGAAGAGCTCATTCCAACAGGCACGCACCAGGCTGGTGTTGCAGTCCTGCCTGGGGACAGAGGGGTGCCAGCTGCGCTGCATGCTTGGCCTGCCTTCAGGTGTTCCCACACATTACTGATCCAGTGACTCTGCAGTTTGCAGGCCCTGTCACTGTGTGCCCATGCTGTACCCAGGTGGTATTAGGACACAGCGGCTGCCAAGCCCAGGCCCTGCCAACCCTCAGCACACAGGGCACTGACTGAGGGGCATACAGTGTGCCACAGCCACTCTCTGGCCACTTACCCCAGTGCCTGGAAGGCCGGGATGGACCGTGCCCAGTGCATGGACAGGAAGAGCAGGCGTGACGCAGACTCGCAGATGTAGTGCACATTGAGATACTCAGGCATTGGGCTGGGCATTGTCAGCTGCAGGCATATGGTTTGGAGGTTAGGGATGCATGTGCTGCCTCAGATATCTAGGGTCTCAGCCCCTGAAGGGTGGTGGCCAGGCTGAAATCTGTACTGCTTGGGTCTAGGATATGAGCTAAGGTCTAAGTGGGCACAGGGTCGTTCTACAGGGAGCTGACAGATACTGTGTGCCAGGGCAATGCTCCCTCATTGTGGAGTGGTATTTTGTCCAGGGTAGCTGCAGGCAGCATGGACCCTCACTCCAGTGTGAGCACTAGATCACTAATGCAGGATGGTGGGAGCAAGACAGCTCCCAGACCTGGACCTTGACACCCTGGGAGTGGCCCCTCTACTTCCTATGGCTCTGGAGGATAGTAGGCAGATGGATGGCTCCCACCCCAAGTGGCCAAGGGCCATCAGTGCACCTTGAGACATTACACCCCTTACAGGGACACTGCCATGGAATCCTGGGTCCTGGGGGCTGGCTTGGTGCAGAACCTCTCACCCTGTGCCACTACTTACTTACCTTGAATGTGACATGTGTGTCTGAGAGCAGTGGGCCCTCAACCTCAATGATGGGTGTCGACTGGTCCCTGCTGATGACGTGGATGCCACCTCCTCCACTGGCATCCAGCCCATCTGCCAGGCCAGGGGGCGAGGTGCCGTCTGTGGTGTTAAGTGCTTTGGCTAAAGTGTCAAATGCCCTGCAAACAAACAGAGTGGGCTGTGCCATGGGTCTGCAGCTTAGAAGCCCTGAGCCCTGCAGTCACCACAAGGGACGGCAGGCCTCACATAGGAAAGGGGTGCCCACCACAGACCCAAGAAGTACATCTAGAGGGGACCCCCAGCTGGGTGCTCCCTCTCACAGCCACCCTCCAGAGAGGCAGAGCTTCTCTCCACCTAGATGTCACTGCTCAGTGTTAATAACCTCCTGAAGCCACTCCACCATAAGTGGTGGGACTAGAATTCTACCTGACTCAGATCCTGAGACCTGAGTTCTGCTGTCAGACTAAGCATGGGGACTAGCAGGCAGGTGAGCAAATCTGGATTACCAGCACAAAAGGATTGTGAGTTCAAGGCTAGTCTAGACTATCTAGTGAGACCCTCATCTCAAATCAAAACCAAACAACAACAACAACAAAACCCCTAAAACCAAGCCAGGCATTGTGGCACACACCCAATACTTGGGAGGGTGATGGCTTAGAGTTTGAGGCCAGCCTGGGCTACATAGGAAGCTTGGGGCCAGCCTGGACTACACAGTGAGACCCTCTCAAACAAAACAAAACAAGCCAAAACCCTATCAAGACAAAGTCCTCAGAAAACCATGAGGATCAGGCCTGGCAGCCAGGACAGCAGTGGAAGGAACCACAGCCAAGCTGAGCACAGCATGGAGGTGTATGCCACATCTTCACTTGCCACTGTGGACATACCCCAGGAGTCAAGCTCTAAATTCACAACTCAGAAGAACAGGTTAACACTGAAGCAGGAAGGAGCTGTCACCACAAAGGTGCCTTAAAAAGGGTGATAGCACTGTCCACCCCACATACTAAATTTCTTCTTCTATCATTTGGAATGAAAAGCAGTGTCACTGTGGATGTGCCCACCCCTGCGACAACTTCACAGTCCTTGATCCTCACAGCGGCAGCGTGGGCGCCTGGCTCATACCGGGTGATCTCGCTGGCAGACTGGTCCTCTGGCTGGATGTCCGAGGTGTCGCCATTGTTCAAGGATTCACTCAGGTTAGCCAAGGAGGTCACGACATTTGCCAGTGTGCCTAGGGCTCCCTGGCTCGTCTCAGCCTATGGGACAAGAGGTGATGTTATAAAGGCACACACAGGGCAAAGGGTGTGGTACGGCTCAGACACTGCTTCCAGGGGCACATGACATGTGCAATGACAGGAACACGGTGTCTTGGATGTGGTGGTCACACAGATCCATGCCCATACCACAAGATAGGGATAAAACGACAGAAGCAGGGCTGGAGGATTAGCTCAGCAGCACAAGCCCCTGCCTGGAAAGCACGAGGTTGTGAGTTCAATCCCCAGTACCAAACAACAACAAAAACAACAGCAAAATAATAGATGTGAAATGGTAACTGGACTTCATAAAGCAAAATGCCTATGCTTCAAAGGACACAAGCAGAAAGTCATAAATATGTTTGGGTCACGAGGTGACAGGGTTTAGTGGTCAGGGTTTAGTGGTGTAGGGTGTCTAAAGGCCCAATTCTATATTCTGAGGACCTGAGACAGTGGTTCTCCAAAGTGGGGAGACAGTAGCCAGCAGACACAGGCAGAGGCATGGCATGGCAGGAAACAGAACCAAAGCCCCAGTGGCCCCACAGTGATACCCCAAGGAAGGGCAGAGCCACGTCAGTCACATCCCTCGAGTGTGGCTGACCCTCACAAGCAGCAGTTAAGCTGTTACCACATGATCTGCACCTCTGGTCCAGAGCAGACACTGTCAGCACCCAGGAGCTGGTGCCCAGGTGAGCATGGGGTCACAGCTACATCATATACCAGATTGGCAACACCAAGTAATGACCCACCCTGGGTACAGTCACATATAGTGACCATGAGATGAATGTCAGGGACTGTGTGCATGGCCCCTTGGTGACAGAGACATGGTGGGCCTGGCCCACAGTAAGGTGGGGCTGCAGGTCTGAAGGAGCCTGAGTGGCTGCTTTCAGGGGCGAGGGAAACACACTGTGGGGCGGCACACAGCCACGTAAACCGCTCAAACCAAATTCCCCACCAGAGCCTGTGTGGTGTGCAGTGTGGCTGTTACTTCAGTTACGAAACAAAAAGAGATGAACCAAGATACAGGGACATTTGTCTGTGTGTCTTGATTATGAAAGTGAGAAAATGCATGCTGCACTGCCAACATGTACTAATAAACACTTCCAAAAATTAAAGTTGTTATAGACAAACAAAATGAATTACAGCTGTGTACACTTTAGAACAAGTGAGAAACAGAAGTGAAAAATAAAATCCAGAGATCAAAGCCAGTGAATATACCCCAAGGTCCTGGAGCAGACATAGGAGCTGGGAAGGAAGCTGTAGCGTACATGGCTCAAGAAGGACATATTTGGTCCATAAAGCCACAGGGCCCAGTGTCACACTGGGCATTGGCTGTGTGACAGAACCGCAGGGGACCCTACTGCAGGGTGCCTCTGAAAGCTTTGTGGTCATTTCAATGTCGACATATGATACTTCAAAGTAAAAAGTTTACAAACCTACTCCTGCAAACACTACTTCAGCAGCTCTCCATGTCTTCTTTTTCCCAGCAGCCTCTCTGGGGCCTTCGTGGCTCTGCCTCAGGGAGGAGGGATGGAACAGTCAACTCTAGTGCCCTTTCCTGACTAGGTAAATGCCACACAACTTTTATATTTATTCTCCTTTCTCCAGTGACAATAATTAGGAGTGCTCACTGTGTGATGTTACAAATTACCTCTACACTGCGTGTGGGTGCTGCATGCCTGTAACCCCAGCTAGTTTGGAGTCTAGGCAGGATGATTAGACGGCTAGGCTGAGAAATTCAGGGAGATTCTGTCTCTAAATAATAACATAGTAGCTCAGTGTGAAGGCCCTGTGTTCAATCCTCTGTCCTGCTGAGGAACTGGGGCCTTTTGCAAAGGGCCATTACATGTATGTGGCAGGTCTGCCAATGTGTGTACCAGGGAAAAGAATAGGACCAGAGTCCACCTGTGAAGTCCAGACTCCAATACCTGACAATGGATATGACCACTGGCCCTGGTTAAGTGAGGGTTCTGAAAAGCCAGTGTCCCTGAGCAAGGTGTCCCAGGGTGCTATGTGAGGGCAGGGAGGGGAGGAAGCGGGACACGTGCCTCACCTTGGAGTCTGTGGCCAGGAGCACTGTGCCATCCTCACGGATCAGAGGCTGCTGGATGTTCACGAGCATCCCTGGGTCCAAGAGACCTGGCTGTCTGCTCAAGACAGAGAAACGAGTTGAGCTTCCAGCAGCCACACAGCAGTCACCAGACCCCATGAAGCCATGGTGTCCACCCTGGCCTGTGGCATCATCATATCCCTTGGGTGGATTTGATACTGTCTCTTCAATGCTCTATGGGTCCTGGCTTCCCTCTCCCCCTTCCCTTCCTAACAAGCTCACAGATCACAGAAAGAAGGCAGCATTAACTTGCACTCTGTTGGGGATCTCAGTTCATGTGCTGTGTACACTGCAACCTCACTTGGATACTGAGCTACAGATGACTGCTGTCCTAGGTGGAGATGCAACCATGCTACCCTTTGGGGAACAGGGGCTGACCTTGCACCGTCCTTGTCAGCCACAAATGTGGGCGTGGCTATCAGGGGGCTCCGCAGGTCCTTCCGGATGTAGATTTTCTCCGTGGAAGCAGCACAGTTGCTAGGCTTTTCCCGCTGTACATCAAAGGGCTTCCGCTCACTCTGCACAGCTTCATTCACAAGGAGAGGACTCATGTTTTTTGGTTTTTTTTTTCATTTCATTCTCTCTTTTTTTTTTTTTGAGGACTCATGTTTACAGAGGACTCTGACAGGAAAAGCTACCCCTTCTGCACAGACACCCGTGCTGTGAGGTTCTGGGGCCAGCAGTGCCAGGCTGGACTCAGGGCACATGGAGCACAGGGTCGGCAGCAGGTGTGGAACAGGCTCCTCACAGATCATCCTGGCCACAGCCAGGGGAGCCCCAAACAGCCTCAAGACTATGGCAGTGTCCCTACCCATTCTCCTGCAGCCCAGCACCACATGTGTCACAGGCCACAGAACACAGCAAGATGGCCCGAAGAAGAGATACAAAGCCCAGAGACTCACACTCGGGTATCCTGGGAGTCAAGCTGAATGAAGCCCAAGTGGTCTCAATTTGCAGCTCTCACTGTAGCTGCAAAAGGCTAATCCCAGTCTCTCCTCAGAAGACAGACATCACTATTGATGGAGAAATGGCAGTGTGGGCCAGCCCAATGCCAAGCTAGTGGTTCTGGTACTTTTCTTACATGGGTACTGAGGATTGAACCCAAGGACTTCATATCAAGCCACATTCACAGTCCTTTTTTCATTTTTTATTTTGAGACAGGGTCACCCTAAATTGCTAGGCAGCACAGGCTGGGCTTCAACCTCCCTGTCTGGAAGGACATCAGCTTTGTTATTTACTTTGGAGGAAGAGTAAAATCACTGTGTAGAATAAAAACCGCAAATTAGGCAGACCCTGGACTGACCACTCTAATTTCTCAAAGGACACAGCTCTGCAGTGAACTATGCAGTACTGAAATGCATTGTCTGCAGTCTTCCCTCAGAGTCTGGCACCCTCAGTGGGTCTGCTGTCGGCAGGGTGGCAAGTGTGCCCTGCCTCTGCGACCCAGGCCCTTGGAGCCTCTTGGGCACAAATTTTCACCACCAAGATAGGAAGTGACCCCAGGCTGCTGGGTTTGGAATTCCTAAGCCCAGTTCTGGCTCGGAATCTGGGAGGAGGGGCCCAGCCTTCCTTGGTGCCTTATGCAGGGCACCCTGCTGCACCCGAGTGGGAAGAAGGGGCAGGGGGTGGGGACAGGGGCTGGGAGGCAATCGGTCCCCAGCCTTGCAGGCAGTCAGTCCTTCAGGGGCAGGTCTAGAGTGCTCCACGGCCTCAGCCTCCCCACTTGGCACGAGCCCCTGCCCCATCTCACTGGCTATCTGTCCCAGGGGAAATGGAACTGTACCGAGCAGTTTCCCTTAACCCAGGCCCCACCCACCCCAGGTGGCTTTGCTCACACTCCATCTTCATGCCCATCTCCAGGCACTTCTTTAGCCGGCAGAACTGGCAGCGATTGCGGTGGTGCTTGTTGATTACGCAGTCTTGGCTGCTGCGGCAGCTATAGGTCAGGTTCTTCCTCACGCTCCTTTTGAAGAAGCCCTTGCAGCCTTCACAGCTGACGGCCCCATAGTGCCGGCCTGGGAGGAGAGGGAGGAGAGGGTGGTGAGCTCCACAAAGTGTCTGCGCATGGTTTCTGTACCTACCACACAACGGCACATTCAAGCAGTGAACTCTGCCCCTCCACACATAGGAGGGTGCTTGTGTCTGGCACATTACTTCAGGGCCCCCTCACACCCTGGTCCTACTTTCCCCAGGGTGTGGCTGGGCTGGCTGGGCCTCAGACCCACAGGAGCAGTCCTGGCTGCTGCAGCCTGTCCAGGCCACCCCTTACCCATGACAGGAAAGAGCGTCCTGCCTCAGTGGACCCCTCTTGGTGCACAGGGCACTGTCACAGACATCCTCCTTTCTTCCTAGTAGATGCGAGCCTATACCCAATGCTACTGTGTTCCACAGGCTGCCCACTTCCGGTGGCCACTAAGGTTCCCAGTCTTAAGTTTCTGAGGTGGAATTGTTTCTGAGTGCATCCGGAGGATCCCAAGTTTGCTCTTCTAGAACAGTAGTGTAAAAACCACCCTGAGAGTACTGCTTTCCCTTCCTGGTGCACTATGTCCTAGGGTGACTTGGGCTGTGTGCAACCAGAGGCCCTGTCAGGTGAGGAGACCACGGGCTGGTCTGCTGCATGCCTTTCCCTGCCAGGCAGGGGATGTGGGTTCTCAGTGTGACACTTGGTGGGGAAGACAGGTTTGGGAGGAGACAGTGCCAGGGGAAAGTGGTAAATGCCAGGAGGTCTGGCCCCGTGATCCTACTGGTCCTGGGGTCAAGGGCACAGGCTACTTTCCAGGCATAGGGAACAAGGCGGGCAGCCTGGGCAGAGATAGGTGTCCTAGAGGGAAGCAGGAGGCTGGGCTGTCTGTCCAGAGGTTATGGCCCATCTCCTTTCTTCCTCCCTTTTTTTTTTTTTTTTTTTGGTCTTTTTTGTCTTTGTGAGACAGAGTCTTACTATGCAGTTCAGGCTGGCCTTGAACTCATGTTGCAGCCCAGGCTGGCCTCCAACTTGTAGTGATCCTCCTGCCTCAGCCTTCAAGTGTTGGGATTACAGGTATGCACCACCACACCCAGCCTCCTTTCTAAATAAACACAAACAACCAAACCCAGGACAAGCAAGTGTTTATCTGCAGTTGTGCCCTGTCAGCACCACCCCCTCTCCTGCTCCCCAGTGACTTCGTGGTTGGACTCCATCCTCCAGGTCCCTCCTCTATGAACACAGGTGTCACGTGACCCAGGATGGCACTGTCCCTCCTGGGTGCGCCAAGGGTATCCAGGAGTGGCTGCCTCTAGGGCTATCACCCAGTGGGTCCAGGGATGGCCCAGGGAGGCCTCTCATGCAGGGGCAGAGCCTATGCAGGCAGAAGCCAGGCACTCACCACACAGACACATGGCGCCCCCAGAGGCTGGTCATAGGAGCTAATGCTCCACCTCCCTTTCAGTCTAATTCCTGAGAAGCCATTTTGCTTATTTCCTCACACTGATGGCTGCTCTGCAGAGCAGAGCCTGCACACACCACACACATGCAGGCACACACATGAGGCCTCCTTAACACTCCCTACCCCCAGCAGGCCGCTTACCTGAGGCTTTGTCTCCACAGACCACACAGTATTCTACCACCTGTGGCCGCTGGAGCTCAGCCTTTCCCAGCAGCCGCTCCACAGATGCCGAATCCGTGACGATCTAGGGAGACCAGCAGATAGCTCACTCAGAACCAGGCCGAGAGCAGAGTGATGTGTAAATGTCCCAGGTCCTTGTGGAGCTTGAGCAGCACATGCTGACACCTGGGTAGCCTGTGACTGGGGCTCTGGCAGAACTTCCCTATCCAGCAACCACCCAAAAATGGGCCATGGGGAATCATGTGGTGTCCCTAGAGAAGGGGGAGGTCCTCCCAGCACCTCCTTATCAGCAGTGCCGGAAAGGACTCCTACTGGTATGTCTCCTGGAGGCAGCTGTGGCAGGGGGACCTGACTGCATGTCCTCTGATACCTTGCAGGTGATGCTCTGGGGACACAGTACCACCATTTGGGAGAGTACTAACTCTCATCACAATGAGGAGGAGATTTAGACTCTTCATGGGAGCCCAGGACACGCTTGCAGGCACCACACATACCACCATGTTGCTGTGCCCTCTGCCTGAGCAAGGGTACACTAAACACACAGCTATCCTGGAAGCTGAGCACACTGGGCTTTGAGTCCAGCTCTGCAGAGAAAATCATTCTCTCACTCCTGCAGTTTCCTCACAGTGGCAAGGGACATTACATGGCTGTCAGGGGAGCCTCCGGTCTCCAAACACAACGAGCCATGGAGAAAGCACATTAAGGGAAATGAGCCTGTCATAAGGGACAGACTCTGTGTGACCATGGCTATCAGCTGGTCGCTGGGGCCATTGGAGTCACACAAATGGAAGTCACTATTCAGCAGGTCCAGAATGGTCACTTGTGAATATCTCTATCTTGGAGCACTTGTAGGCAACTTCCATAGCAGGGCTACCATGAAGCAGGAGGGGGAGGTACAGATGGATGGCACAGCACTCTGAGTAACCCCACTCCTAAAAGTGGTTCCTGTGGTGAATGCCATTATCATGTACATGCGTCCAGAGGCAAAAAAAAAAAAAAGCCAGAAGGAAGAGTTCTCATCCAGCCAGGTTGCCCCACACAACACCTCTGAAATATACTGGGCTAAGCTGCCTAGACTCCTGTTTGTGAAGGGTTCTTAGGGGCTCAGTGCTACCTAGGATCCCAGTGCTCCAGGGACAACAGTGGCCACCATGAGAGGCTGAGGCAGGCAGGGACAGAGCTGCAGGGCCTCACCTGGATCCTGCCTGGCACCAGGCTGTCTGATGTGGTAAAGATGAGCTGTTTGGCACTGGGTGTCTCCGGGGAAGCCAGGATCACCTTCCCAGGGCCAGCGCCATCGGGGCTGGTCAGGAGGAACTGCTGCTTGGAGGAGCCCGAGGCGTCCACTGCGGTGACAATCTGGATCTTCTGTCCCGTCTGCTGGTCTGTCACAATCTGCAGGGCAACGCAAGGCTGCGTGGTGAGTTTGGGAGCTCCAGGCCCTGAGACTCGCTGCTCCCGAAGTGTGGCGTTGCCTGTGGTGGTGTGTGTGGGGTGGGACACAATCTCACAATGCTGATTTTATGCTCGGATTACAGCTTCAGCAGGAAGTAAAGGCAGTCACAGGTATGGATGATATGGTTAACTTCTGAAAGGTCCTTGCCCTGGCACAGTGGAATGCTGAACAGGGTGCACACAGTTGATAACAGTCACTATTCCTGTTACCTACAGGCTCCCAGGCCTCCCTTTGGCCCTTGCACAACCTCCTAACAAACTAGATACATTGCCACTGCACAATTGTGGGGGTTGAGAACTGCTCAGTCACACAGTTGAGTGGGGACAGGTGACCCGAGCCAATGCTCTTCCTGTCTAGCCTGCCATCCTTGTGAAATCATCCTTCCCTCCCACCTTTCAGATGAAACATGACTGTTATGAATTAGAATGTACTAAAACAAACAAAAAGCCAGATGTGATGGCACAGCGGTGCAATCTAGCACTGGGGATGTCGAGGCAGGAAGATTGCCTTGAGTTCAAGGCCAGTTTGTCTCAAAAACAAACAAACAACCAAACAACCTAAAAACAAAGAAATCTCCCCAAAATCCAACCAAACAAAGAGCACAATGAAGCCTGGGCTGACTGTGAGATCACAGAGGTCACCAGTGGCCTGCATGAGAGACTATGCTGAGTGGTACCCAGTGCATCCAGTGTTGCTCACAGCTCACACAGCAAGGTTTCCAGCTGTGTTCACTACACGGAGCGGGGCAGGTGGGGCAGGGGGGGCGCCCACCCACCCAAGGCTTTTCCCTATGGCTTCAGTTCCAGGCCAAAGGCAGATCAGCAACATGGGTACTGAATACCATGCCAGGGAGTCGCTGCCCAGTGTGACAATATGAGGGATGCACACCTCCATTAAGACCTCAGCGCAGCCTGCAGAGCTTTATAGTCTAGGTCCTTACCTGCCCTCGTGTCACTGGAGAGCAGAACCCGACAGGGTGCTCAGTAGCACCCTAGGGTGGGATAAGGATAGGCATGTGTCAGGACCTGTTCAGGCACCAGTGCAGACAACAGCAAGGAAGTAAGTGCATGTGCCTCCTTATCTGAAGATGACAGCCCCTCAGGGTGCCTTCCCAGGTCCCCAGCAAAACAGTCACAGCTTAAGGTGAAGGTAAGTGAGCCACAACTTTTTGGCTTCTGTATGTACCTGGTATAGGTAAGGCATTTTTTTCTCTCTCTCTCTCTTTTTTTTTTTTTTGAGACAGGGTCTCCTTATGTAGGCCAGGCTGGCCTCAAACTTACTTGATTGTTTTTTTGGTTTTTTTTTTTTTTCCTGGTACCGGGAATCAAACTCAGGACCTGTGCTCGCCAGGCAGGCACTTACACCACTGAGCTAAATCCCTGGCCCCGGGGCCTCAAACTTACTGTGTAGCTCAGGTTGGCCTCACATTTGCTGTGATCCTCCTGCATCAGCCTCTTGAGTGTAGGGATGACAGGAGTGTGCTACCATGCCCAGTGTAGATAAGGCTTGCTAACAGCATATCCCTCCCTCATCCTAATTCATCTCCAATGTAAAGTCTCTTTAAGAGTAGGGAGAAGTTGGGCTTAGTGGCACACGCCTATAATCCCAGCACTCGGGAGGCTGAGGCAGGAGGGTCACTGTAAATTTGAGACCAGCCTGGGCTACAAAGTGAACTCAAGGCCAGCCTGACCTGCATAGTGAGACCCTATCTCAAAAGAGAAGGGTAACACGGGGGTGGGAGTGCCCAGTAATAATGCCACAGTGTCCACACCAGACCCTCTCATCACCAAACGCCTCCCAACCATGCTCTATACTCCCACCCCGCTGTGCAGCATGACTGCTCTGGTTTGGCCTCTGGCCCCACACCTGCACTGTCATTCACTGTGTTCCTGCTCCCTATTGCTGACCTCAGGTCCCTGGCTCATCAGTTCACAGGTGTATGAGTGGCAATTAGCGAACACAGCACCACTGATGACTTGTCACAAGGCACCAATAACCAGTACCCATGGAACACCATTAAGTGCCAGCATCCTGCCAAATCTTCACAGGAACATCCCATGGCTCCTCGCCACCAACTACAAGGCAAGCACTGCTATCCATGTGGTTTCCAATGGGAAAAAGTGACATCCTTAAAACTGTGATTGCCCAGGACAGAAACTATTACCAGGGTACCGGTAAAGATGGCCCACTAGGCACCAGGCAGGGATCCAATGAGCCTTCTTCTGCATGCTATAGCCCTGCAGTTCAGACTTCTGCTTTATGAGTCAGTTAGAGTAGGGCATAGTAGTACATGTCTATAATGCAGCACTCAGGAGGCTGAGGCAGGAGGATCGCTGTGAGTTTAAGACCAGCCCAGGCTACATAATGAGGTCAAGGCTGGACTGAACTAAATAGGGAGATTCTTTCTCAAAAATCTAGAAACCAAAACCAAAACTCAGTGTGGTGGTGCACGCCTGTAATCCCAGTAATCCCGGCATCGGGAGCCTGAGGCAGGAGGTTCTCCATGAGTTAGAGATCAGCCTGGACTACACAGCAAGACCTCTGTCTCAAAAAAAACCCAAACAACAACAGTAAGTTAGTGACATGAACATCAACTGTGCCCTTTGCAAAGAGCCGGGTCTGTCTGGGATGGAGGGCAGTACCTGGATACGCTGGGGAGAGGTAACTGCAGAGTCGGTGGAGATGATCTGGATGCGCGGGGAGGGGCTGGTCATCCCTGGAGCTTCAAGCTGCGGGGTCTGTGTACGTGGGACCTGCGGGAGATCATGGGTCAGAGGTGGATCTGAAGCATCAAACAAACCAGGGTGACTAGACTGGTAAGACTCTGCCCCGACATGGTCTGGGAGACAGCTAGCTGCCCCTAGTGGTGCAGGCACAGGAGGGATGAGAGTGCCTCAGTTCTCTGTACACTCAGGCGAGCTTCCCAGTGATCTTCAGAGACAGGCTTGGGATCCTGCTCCCTCCCCAGTCAGCTGCACTCTCCTCCAGATGACTGATGGAGGCATGAGTAGGGCAGGGCCAGCTCAACATTCAGGAAGGGTCCCCTTCCCTAGCGCCAGAGTGACAGCATTGGAAGCTCTCAGGAGCACTCAGGCCTGGAGTTCAGTCAGTGCCCACCACAGTGAGGCTGAAGGTGCTGAGTGTTCACTGGTACTTGAATTCAAGAAGGTATTACTACCCTGGGTTAAAAGTAGAACATGAATTGCTGGGTGTGGTAGCACATGCCTGTAATCCCAGCACTAGGGAGGCGAGGCAGAAGGATTATCATGATTTTAAGGTCAACCTAGCTACACAGTGAATTCAAGGCCAGCCTGCATTGCAAAGTGAGACCCTATCTCAAAAAAAAAAAACCAAAACCTAAAAGAAAAACACAAAATAGTATATCAGTATACCATGAACCAATCAATACCTTACAAATTGCAAATAGAGGAGAGAATACTCCTTAACTCATTCTCTGGCGTCAATATTATCCGATAACAGGACAGAGACATAACAAGAAAACTATAGGCCAATACTTATTATAAGTAAAGATGTAAAAAAAATTTCAACCAAAGAAAGCAAACAAAGGCTGATAGACCATGCTAGAGTGAGTTTATCTGGGGCATGTATGGCTGGCTCAATAGGTTAAGACACTACACTAACAGAATAAATTAAATGAACTACATACAGGAAAACCTACAGAATCCACAGAAAAGTAAAATGATTAGGGCAAAAAAATGAGTTCCAAGACTTCAGGGCACAAGATCAATAAACAACTGACCACATTTCTATGCAATAGCCACAGCTGTCGAAAAGGATGTCAAGGAAATGGGAAGCACCACCAAACATGGTATCAGAGTATACAGCAACAAACATAGCCAAGTAAGTGCAAGATCCAGGCCAGAAGATCTAATGCTATGAGATGGCACAGTGACTTACGGATGTGGTGTAATCCCTACCAAAAGTCTAGGTGCTTTTTATTTTTTATTTTAAATAAATCAACCAGCTGACCCTAAAACTCACATAGAAATACAAGGGACCCAGAGCAGCCAAAAGGATCTTACAAAAGTAAAGTTGGAAGACTACACTTCTTTCCAAAATGGAATACAAACTTACCCCAGTCACGACAGCATGGGATCCAGCAATCCTAATTTTGAGTATTTACCAAAAGGATACGCACACAACGGAACTCAGTCCGCCACCTGAAATGCGTGGACAGAGCCGCAGAACCCATCTCAAGGGCAACGTGCCATGTCAGGAAGACATCCGCATGTTTCTGCTTCTGTGTCGCATCTGAAGTGAGCAAGAGTATAGAACCAGGGCAGAATGTCACATCAGAGGCTGGGGCTGGACAAGGAGAGGGATGACAGTCCCAGGAGGCAGTCTATACACCATTGTGGTGTCTTTAGACCTGCACACAGTTTGGAGTGTGATTGCACGCTGCACATTTCAGAGCTGCTTGGGGCCACGCTCACACGCTCCGTCTCGTGCTGATTAGTTCGACTCAGTCACTCCACACTGCATGTGAATTCCACATCTTTTTGTGCCCCACAAACACCTAGTACTACAAACTGCATTTACAATGCAAACACCACTGTGGAGTCAAAACAGACAGGGACACACAGAATGATGGAACAGAATTGAGGCCTTAGAAAGGAGCTCCCAGATGCTCAGTGATCTTGATATGCAGAGACACCCATGGTTCAGCCGGGGGTGGAGGAGGACTGCTGGGATGACCTAGTGCTGTGTGGGCCTGAGCGATTGTGCCTTCAAAGGCATGACTTTTTTTTTCTTTTTTGTGGTGCTGGGGAGCAAACCCAGGCAAAGTTGTTTTCTTACTGCAGGTGAAGCCTGCTGAGGACTTTACTAGGGGCCAGCCCAGACCCCTGGGGCATCTGGGCTCCTTCTAGGTGGCCAAGTGAAGCTCTGCTCACTGAGCACCAAGCCATTGCCATAGGCCTGCTGCCCGTCTTCAGGAACAGACACAGAAGCATTCCCCTGAATGACCTGCTGACCCCAAAAACATCATGCCCAATGAGACACGCCAGTCACAGAGACCACAATCACAGGGTTTCATTTGCCTCCAATCGGTGCAGGCGAACCCACATGGTCAGGAAGGGGTTAGTGGTTGTGCAGGGCCAAGGCCTGGGGTTTCTTTCTTGGGTAATAAAGTATTCAGGAACCAGGCAGTAGTGACAGTTGCATAACTGTATAAAAACCTAAAAACCAAGCTGGGCATTGTGGTGTACCCCTGTAATCCCGGTATTCAGGAGGCAGGGGGATTGCCATGAGTTCCTGCCACTGCCATGATTGCCTGTACTACATAGGGAGACCCTGTGTCAAAAAACAAAACAAAATAAAACAAAACCCCACAAAAGTATATTCTGCATTGTGAAGAGCTCATTTTTGTTTTGTTGCAGTGCTGGGGATGGAATCCCAGGGCCTTGTGCACACCAACAAGCGCCCCCCATGTAGCTATGCCAGTCCAAGAACTTCACTTTATTTATTATGTTTTGATTAGTTTTTGAGACAGGATTTCACTATGTAATCCAGGCTAGCCTTGAACTTTTAATCATTCTCCTGCCTCTGCCTCCCAAGTGCTGAAATGACAGCAGTGTGCCACCATGCCTGGCAAGACACTATAAACAGGTAAACTGGATGTTATGTGAATTGTATCTTAAACTGGTAAGATTGTTTTAGCTGGATGTCATGGTACATGGCAGTAATCCCAGCTATTTGACAGGCTGAGGCAGGAGGGTCGTAAATTGTAGCCCTGCCTGGGCAACTAAGAGAGGCCTTGTCTCAAAATGAAAAGGGAGGGAGTTTTGCTTAGTGGTACAGCACCCTTAGGTTTGAACCCCAGTACCAGAGAAAAAAAATTCAGATAACAAGTGAACAGCCCTCCTCCCCATCAAGGGATCAGGGTAGAAGTCACCTTTGACAGGCAGGCTAGTGCAGGAGAGGGGGGAAAGCTGTTCTTAGCCTGAGGCTGCCCCAGAGACAGTATCCAAAATCATTCCTGAGACGTTAAACTCCAATCAGGAAGTACTTTGCAGAGACTCCCAAGAGCTGCTTAAATCACTGAGTCTCAGAGATGGGCAGTCCACACTTTATGGGGACCTTGGCTGTGGGGGGCTGGGGACGAGTGCTACTGCCACACAGGGCAAGGACATAGCTGGCCTCTGGCTCTATGAGGAGGAAGCAGCAGGCCTTGGGGTGGCTCTGTAGCTCTGTGGCACCAAGGCCAGGGACATGGTACATGTGTGCAGACTTTAAGTTCCTCTTTTGTGCAGCCCAAGGCCTCTCCCCAGAGGGGCATGGTCCCCCAGGAGTGGATTTAGTGATGAGTTCAGACAGAGTGAAGAGTTTAAATATCCTGATGCTGGAAGCGACCTGTCACTGGGAAAAGAGAAAGTGTGGAGCTGGGCAGCAGGCAGGGCCTGGGTTTGATGCTGCAAAAGCAGAGAAAAATAAAACAGTAAGTGAAAGGGAAGAATGGTGGCTCTAGGGGCATGTACACCTGGCTTTGCTGAAGGCGGAGTGAGGACTGGTAGAGCCCAAACACTTCTGCAGCCACCTGGCAGCAGACCAACCTCCAGCCGGGTATCTATCCACCTGCTGCAGAGCCTGTGTGCACCTCCCATGAACAGCCTCTCCTGCCACCAGCACAGGCCACAGAGGACGGATCACTTCATGCCTGCTTGAGTGTGGCTGCCAGCGACATCATGGCCAGTACAATTATCCATGAGCAGGGAAAGGGAATCCCAGGACCCCAGGGAAACTGTGAACGTGGTTCTGGGCCTTGCAGGACAGACTTGGACTCGGCAAAGGGGGATAGCTGTTCCCAGGTCAGCCTGGTGGGAATGGCTCCTCCCACAGCCCTGAGGGTGAAGGGGACACAAGAGGTCTATAGAGGGCCACAGGTGCAGGGGTGGGAGGAGAACCTGCTTCACACCCAAGTCCTGCCTGGATCTCAGAAGTCACAGTGTGACTAGCCAATGTCCTCTAGGCCAGTGCTGCACCTCTGCCACCACCACTGAGGAGTTTGGGTTGGTTTTTCTTTTTCCTTTCTCTTTCTCTTTCTCTTTCTCTTTCTCTTTCTCTTTCTCTTTCTCTTTCTCTCTCTCTCTCTTTCTCTTTCTCTTTCTCTCTCTCTCTCTCTCTCTCTCTCTCTCTCTCTCTCTCTCTTTCTGATCTTTTTGAGACACAGTCTCACTATGCAGTTCAGGTGGTCTTGAATTCACTTTGTACCCCAGGCTAGCCTAGAACTCAGAGATCCTCTTATTTCAGCTTCCCAAGTGCTGATATTACAAATGTTCGCTATTACCCCACCCTGGGTTTGTTTGTTTTTTAAGGAAATAACTGTTAGAAACAATTTTCAAGTTTGTACATACAGTCGTTTACTGAAAGACGAAAATCTGGGTTGAGGAAGGAGCTTATAGCACTGAAGTAACACACACATTACAACTTAGCAAGACCTGTCTTAAAAATAAAGAAATAAAAAGGGCAGGGGCTATAGGTCAGTGTGAAAGGCACTGGGTTCAGTCCTCAGTACCAGGTTTTGGTGGGAACATTCCCAGGAATTACTAAGAGTGTAACAGCATTCACAGGGTGACAGGATGGTGTGGGGACCAAACCTGACCTCTGCCACCATCCCCCTGTCCTGAATGCTCTCTGCCAGACCATGAGCAAGGCTTCCAGGCAGCAGCCACGCCCAAGCTGCATTGCGAGGTCCTACACCACCTCTGCCTTCAAGGCTACTGGACAGTGGGGGTGGCACAAGTCATTCAGCAAGCAGCCCAGGAACATAAGGATCTAGCAGAGGTCTGGGCTGTCCAGAGCCTTGCTCAGCCCACAGGGGCAGGGCCAGGGCCAGGGCCAGGTGTTCGCCCCAAATAATCACCTCTAGCACCTCTGTTCTTCCTCACAGCAAAGTCCATGAGGCTCTGAATCCTTAGCACTGTAATTATGCACCATTTCTTTTTTCTCTTTTCTTTTCTTCTTTTTTGTCTTTTTGAGACAAGGTTCGCTATGCAGTTGAAGCTGGTCTTGAGCTCACTTTGTAGCCCAGGCTGGTCTCAAACTCGCAAAGCTCTTCCTGCCTTAGCCTCCTAAGTGCTGGGATTACAGGTGTGCGCCACCATGCCCCGAAATTTATGCACCATTTCTATCAGAATCAATCACATCGTGAATTTTCTAATTGATAACATATGTTTAAAGAGAGACAATCAAGTTGGGTGTGGTGTGTACTCCTGTAATTCCAGCACTCAGGAAGCTCAGGCAGGAGGATTGTTGCAAGTTTGAGACCAGCCTGGGCTACAAAGTGAACCAAAGACCAGCCTAAACTGCATAGTGAGACCGTCTCAAAAAGACAAAAATAAATAAACAAACAAACAAACAACCATACCTCTCAATTTCTTGGCCCCAAAACAAAGTTCCAAAGTCAATGACTACCTCACACAATGATGCAAAGCAATGCGATGTTCAATAGCAGTTTGGTTCACAGACTCGTGGCCCACAGGCAGGTGGACCTGATACCACAAGCTGGCAGGCAGCTCCTGTCCTGCCTGAACAGACTTGGCCACCCCAGCCACATGGTGTAGAACAGGGTGCTCAGAGCCAGGCATGGCATGAGGAAGTCACACTCCCTCAAATGCACAGCAGGTGCCTACATTCTCTGCTGTTTCACTCACTGCTTTAAGAACAAGCACCCATAAAATTCACTGCAGAACAGGGTAGCATCTCAGAAAGCAGGAAATTGCAGGCTTCAGTGCAAAGCCTAGCATGATTTTCCTGGAGACACACTCCGTAGATTGGCAGCTCTATTTACATGCCCCTCTGTGACCCCAGAGGCAGTGCAGGCAGCCCACAGGCCCTGAAGAGCCCATCCACCACACTGCACAGGGTTGCCTCTCTGCCAAAGGTCAGGTCACTCTCTGCAACCAAGGAAGCCACACAGGCACAGTTCTGTGTTGTTCCAGCAGCTGGTATGTCCATCTCATAATGTGACTTATGGCTCCTGGGAGGATGGGCTCTGCTTTACAAAGTTCCCCTTTCCCAGATGAATCCTCTCCTCCCAGCTTTCTCTAACAGAGTGCTCAGAAGAACGTCCCCATGGAGCCCAACACCACCAACAGTTGAGCCCAGGAATGGGGCAAGGCTGAGCACCTGGGCATGCATGCAATGCTGCCACCTTCACAGGCAAGAAGCACTCCATCAGCAAAAAGTGTCTGCAGCAACCTAAGGCTTGAAAAACAGGAGTAACAGAAGTGGCCAGCTGACCTGTTTGGGTGGGGAGAGGGGTATGTTCATTGAGGGGTCATAGCAGGAGGGGAGTGTGGGTTAAGGGCCATGGTGGAAGGGGAGAGGGTCACATCTGGTCAGGGGCTATGGGGTAGGGTAGGGATGGGGCTGTTACCAACATCTAGGTGCTCTGGCTTTGCGACACCAACACAGGCAGCAGGGGTCTGGCTGGGACCTCTACTCCTTCAACAAACAGCTGCATGGAGGTGCATGCAGGACAGCTGTCAAAACAATAGCTAAGGGCAGCAGCCAGGGCAGGTTTCATGGATACTGACTTTTATGTGGTTTGGGAGAAGGAAATTGAGAAAGGGAGGAAATTGTTTTTAAAAAGTTCACATTTCTATTAATGAAGACTTTTCACTCCAGTTTGCATATGTACTATGTTAAAGTAATATCTGTTAAATGAATATCCCAGGAACCCAATTCAAAGAGAAAAGAGATGATTTTCCCTCTGAGAAGGTACACTGCAAGTCCTTCCCTCTCAACCACTTATTTCTGAAAGAAGCCTAACGTTTTACTTACTGGACAGTAGGTAAATTCATCCATGAAGCCAAAAGTCCCCAAACCAAACTACTGAGCTCACTAAGCATAAATTGTGCCCCAGCCACCTTGGTACTTCCACTCCTAGGAGTCCACTCGAAGCCTTTTGTGGTATGCCCTGTGGTGGGACAGAGATGGGGATGCTTTCTTGGGTGCAAGGTGCCCCATGGATGTAGGCCTGGAAGTGCCAGGTGCTTGTGCAGCAGGACAGCCAGGATCTCAGTCCTGAGTCAAGTCCTGTCACCCTTAAAGTAAAGAGGCCCTGTCTCACCCTCCCCATCATCATCCCAAGCAGCAACAGCAGGAGGCACAGGACATCTGAAGGATCTGAACAGCCCCTGCTGCAAGTCCTACGCCTGGTAGGAGAGGCATCCAGGAGAGTCCTTCCTCCACTCCGTCCCCCTCCTAAGCCTCATTACACCTGCTGTTGCTTCAGCTCCAATTTCTGATACCATCAAAGCAGTAAATCCCTGTCCTGGCTTCCCCTTGGTGCACAAGCCCAGGGGACACTGGCTGGGGGGATACATAGCCATGCATCTCCAGGCTGGCTTCCTGGTATGCTTCTGGGTACAAACAGAGAGGCTGCAAACAGTGAAAATGTAAAACAGAGGCATTCTGAAAGACTATGTCAACACATACGTAGACTTAGGCAAAAAGGGCAAATTCTTAGAACAAGGTTTAATTTAGAACAAAACAACAAAAAAACCCTTTTTAATCTTCAATAATTTTCTGGGCAAATTCTGCAAATATTCCAGAAACAACAATCACAACTTTACCATAAACTGTTATACAGGGTGGAAAAGGAATTAACCACTGCCCAACTCATTTTATGGGCCAGCAAGCCTCTGTACCAAAACTTAAGAAAAGCTGGAAGTCAATCTCAGTTGAGGACACACGTGGAAAATCCCTAAAAAAAATGTTAGCAAACCGAGTCAAGAATGTGTATAAAACTCGGACCAAGCCCAGATCACTCAGCACATTACAGAGTCCATAACTCACCACACAACGGACCAGAAGCAGGACCTCACATAGCACCTTCATTAGCATCACCCAGTGACCTCTGCAGGCCAAGCCTTAGGGCAAACGCTTGAGACCCGGATTTTGGAACATTTACATATACAAAATGAACCATCATGAGAATCACACTCAAGTCCAAACACACACAATTCATTTGTTTTGCACATACCACATGCAGGGTTCAGGTGTGGAACTTTCCACTTCTAAGGTCATGTTGGCATTCACAACATTTTGGATATTTTGGTTGCATTTCAGATTTTTGGATTAGGGCTGCTCAGTCTGTGCTAGGCCCCTAAAGAAGCCCTTACACACATGTACTGGGGAACATAAATCAAAATGTTTCCTGAAGTAATGTCCTAAACATCAGCCACATGCTGTCACCCCTCAAAAGGATCTGGAAGGTATATTTATATGATGTGATACTGTACCTAGGTGCAGATTCAGACAGCAGCACAGACAAATCTCAAGACACAAATTGATCCGAGCAAGGAAGGAGTGGGGTACATGCCTGTAAATCCCAATTCTGTGGAAGGATGAAACAGGAGGATCACAAGTGTGAGCCCAGTCTGAGCAACTTAGTGAGGCCCTGTCTCAAAAACACAAAATACAAGCTGTGGATATAGCGCAATGTGAAGGCTGGGTTTAACCCCTAGCATAAGAAACAAACAAACAAAAGAAAGAAAGAATACACAGAAGAGAATTACTTTTATTAAAATTTAAAATCAGAAGATATTAAGTATGAGGCCCTGGGTTCAATTCCTAATACCAAAATAAATAAATAAATAAATAAATAAATAAAATCAGAAGACAACACCATTTAGGAGTAACATATGGGCAGTGAAAGTCATGAGAAGCAGAATGAGGTTCCTGAAGCTCAGCCAGCAGTGATGCGCTGCTGCAGCAAGGCTGTGGCCCATCATCTGGAAGAAGGCACCCACACTGGCACCAGCTTTGGCCTGCTCTCTGGACAGCTCTCCTACCCCATCCATTTGTGTTATTTGGTATGTGACAGCTGTGGGCCTGAACCCAAAAGATAAGTTTATTCAACCCCATAGGCAAAAATCCAAGGATACTTCTTAATCAAAAACTGAAGTTTATTTTCCCACTTGCAGATAAATATCAAATATGAGAACTTGAGTTTTAGTTCTTTGGTCTGTGATCCTTTGGTACTTGCTCCAAGAAAAAGGCAGACTTGGCCCAAAGGCTCTTGCAAAACCTGAGCTCCAGAGGGGCCACCGGGAATCAGGGCGCAGCCAAGCAACTTCTCACTGCATCCAGGGCCATATGTCCCAGGGCCATACTTCTCAGAGGCTCCTCTTGCTTGCTCTTTGGAGTTGGCCACCTCACTTTTCTGGAAAAACCGGTTTCCCTGCTCTTCTGTGTCCCAGCAGTATCTTGTATGATTCAGTATCTCCAGGGCCCAAGCCACCTCTCCATCTCTAAGCTCCATTCACCCGTTCACCGTGAAGGGTACTAGAGCCAAGGGTGCAGACCAGTAACAGAGCATCTGTATGGCACACAATGGGCCCAGGGTGCACATACACATGCACATACTACTCCACGGCTCCAGGTTAAACCCAGTGGACAATTTGTGCATAGTGCTCAGTGGTGTCTGCTGACCACAAAGGTTCAGTGGCTATCGCTGTGACTGCTATGGTGTTTTCTACTGAACTAAAGTTATTTCTCTAGTGTGAATTTTATTCTACAAAATTTAAACAGAAAAATGCTGTCCAAACATCAGTAGAAATAATGCTGATTCATAGGTGCCTGCTTCCAGCTCCTCGGTGCTTTGTAACATCAGAGCACAGCCAGAGTGCAAGGTATAAGGCTCAGTGGCAGCAGCATGGATGAGGAGGGATGCAGTGCCTTCCTGGGACTCACCTAGCACGTGTTTTCGCAGAAATGCTAGTGGGCTGTGGGGTTCTCCCTACACATGCATTTTACAAACCTTTATACTTTCATTCCATAACTCAGCACTTGGAACCCTTCCTATGTGCACTCCCATAAACCTCCTTTCATGCTCTTCAAAGCTGACTGACTGCTGGTGCTGGGGATGAAACCCAGCGCTGGGTATGACAGGCTATGCCCACCCTAAGCTACATACCACCCCTCTCACTTTGTTTTTCAATGAACCACTATTCAGTGCTTGATTTCTTTTATTAATCCATGTGTGCAGTACATGATTACATTCCTCACGGGGAGCTGGTATATGACACATCTGATTTCTTCTTCTTTCTCCTCCTTGTCCCCTCTCCTTACTCCCTCCACTTCTTGGTCCCCTTACCATCTGCAAAAGATCAATCTCGCCACTTCCGATTATCTATCCTTTATTTTGCTCTTTATACTTTGGGTTTCTCACATAAGCGAAACCATGCAATATTTAAACATGTGTGTTCAGTTTATTTCACTTGACATTATAGTCTCAAATTGCATCCACTTTCTCACAATTACTCGTTTACCCCTTAAAATTTTTTTTTTGTATTAGTACCTATTTCTCATGATGCTCACATCAGTAGGAGCTGTACCTGAACGTGATATACCTTAATAATTCCTCTTCTTGCTTCCCATTCCCCTCCCCTTCCTTCAACCCTTCTTCCCTTACCCATTTGCAGAAGCTTTTCTTTATTCCTTCCATTCCCTGTTTTTAAATCCCCTTTCCCTTCCTCTCTCTTGTTCCCCTTCCCATTTGAACATGTTCTTCCTACTTTCCAGTATTTGCCCTCCTTTTTGTTCCTTGTTTATACTTAGGGTTTCTCACAAGGGACAATTTAAGACCTGTGTGTCTTAATTATTTCACTTAAAATTATGGTCTCAAGGTGGATTCATTTACCTAAGAATGATTAAGTTTATCTTTTATGGCAGAGTAGTACACCACTGTACATAAATGCCACATTTTCTTTATCCATTCATCTGTTGATGAGCATATGGGCTGTTTCTAAGATTTAGCTATAATAAATTATGCTGCTATAAACATGAGTGTGCATATATCACTGTGCATTTAGACAATGACTAGAGAGGGAATAAAGTGGGACAAAAGGAACCTCTAGTTTTTGTTTTTTGCAGAATCTTCATACTGATTTCCATAGTGGTTGTACCAGTTTACACTCCCACAATCAGTGAAGGGTTCCTTTTGTCCTACAATCCTGTGAGCATTTGTTATTGGTTGATTTCTTTCTTTTTTTTTTCTTTCTTTTGGTACTGGGGATCGAACTCACGACCTTGTGCTTGCCAGGCAGGCGCTTACACCACTAAGCTAAATCCCCAGCCCCCTGATTTCTTGATGATAGCCATTCGTTATGGAGAGGGAATCTCAATGTTGTTTAATTTGCATTTCTCAAATGACTGTAGGGAGCAGCATGATAGCTTCATGGCTGCCGCTCCATCTC